>CM076583.1:218279938-218583776 GCA_034641835.2 Pinus albicaulis
TAGATAACATGTTCCCTTTTGGTGTCATCTTTCCATATTAGGACCCCAACAACCGAATGGGTGGAAGCTAAGATGTAGAGGAATAAATCCCTCTCAAATTTAGAAGGAATAATAAAAGGAGTAGAAGTGAGACATGTTTTAGGGTATCAAAATACTGTTGAGCGTAGTCATCCCAAACAAATGGGATGTTAGATCGAATGAGTCTTAGAAACACATGCGCAGTGGTGGCATATTCAGGGATGAACTGATGAAGGAAGTAAGCTTTGCCTTGGAGGCTTTGTAATTGATGCAAAGTACGAGGAATAGGAAGCTCAAGGATGGCTTGAAATTTGAGTGGATCAAGCGTTATACCATCTTTGGACACAATTAAGCAAAGGAGACGACAGATGGGAACACAAAAGACACACTTCATCAGGTTGAGGTGGATATTATACATGCGACATCAGAGAAATATGGTACACAAATCATGAATGTGTTGTGTCCAATACCTAGAATGAGCAGTGAGGTCGTCAAGGTAGGAAAGGATAATATGAGCCAAATCATGGAAATAGTATGACATGTCCCACTGGAAGGTGGCTCTGACATTCTTTTAGCTGAACGACATGACCCTATAAGAAAAAATTTCCCATGGACTAATGAACACAATTTTTAACTAATAAGCATGGCGAATAATGATCTTCTTGTACCCGGAGAAACCATCCATAAAGGATAGAACATCATGCCCCGCACAATCATATATGATTTGGTGAATGAATGATGTGGAGAACTTGTCTTTGGGATAATCTTTGTTCAAGTCATGAAAGTCAGTGTAGACATGGATGGTGCCTTGTCTCTTGAAAATGGGAACCGAGTTAGAAAACCAGGTGGTGTATTCTATGGGATATATAATACTAGCTTGCTTGAGCTTATCGATTTCGTCTTTGATAGCCTCTCGTCTTGAAGGATTAATGAGTCTCAGCTTTTGATGGATAGGATTGGCATCGAGCCATGTGTCGATATGGTTTTTTGACAATGGTGGGATCAAATCCAGACATCTCTAAATATGACCAGGTGAAAACATCACGGAATTCCTTGAATAGTTTGGTGTAAGCCTCAATTTCTTCTAGGGTTCAATGTGCCCCCAAGGTAATTTTTTCTTCTACCTCTGGTTTATCAGAAATTCTAATTTTAATTTAGGAGAGATATTGACCATATTTCCTTCTTCGAAAGAATTTCCTACAAGAATGGCATTTATAAACCAATTGAGCTCATCGGAGATGAAGTCCTTAGACTCCACAACATACTGATCATGGGACTGTTGCGGAAGGAATTATGCAAGATGGTGCATATCATCCCAGGAAAATTCAGGGGTGGTCATTTCTTCCATAATGTCTTCATCAAAATGTAAGATGAGAGAATTGGAGGAAGAAATACAACATGATGCGGCGGGGCTACTTGACGCATCATCATGAGAGATATGGTTCACATACAAATCGCTACGGAGTATACATGAAGAGATATGGGATGCCCCAGAGGGGTATTCCATCATGGATCGCATGGATTATGACAGATAGAGGATATTGGCCAAAGGTTCCGTCATCTTGACATCACTGGGAGGTATCACAATAGATGCAGAAATTTCCTTCTACTCTGTTGAAGTAGAAGTCACAAGTAGAGGAGTACAAGATCCACTACGAGCGACCTCTATTTGGCGAACAACCTCAAGGTTGTCGCGAAATTCATCGAGACAGGGAAAAAGGTGAGAATAGTGGCCATAAAGATCACACAAAGCACAAGGGTGGTTCATGCACAACGATTTGAGTTTTTTATCTGAATCAGGTAAGGTAACATGGATGTCCGGGATATTGGATTCAGGAAACGTCTTGTTGACCATGGGTTTGAGATGAGGAAGCTTAAGAAAATTATGGGACAGATGCCCAACACCATCACACAAAGCGCACAAAGGTGATTGCTTTAGAGGCTTAGGAGGAGTAGGAGTTTTTTGGGGGGCCTTGTCCTTAGGTTCCTTCTTTTTGGATTTTTTCCCTCACTAGATGATTTCGCAACATGAATAGACTCCTATTGAGGTGGCTGAGGCACTCAAGAAAAGGGAGGGATCATAGCGACCGGTTGGACCAAGGTCAAAGCAGTATAAGGTTTGAGCTGACTAGGCAGAGTGTTGTTTGGGGGATAGGTGTACCAGTATGGGATCCCTAGGGTCAAATTGTGAAGTCTCAACATAGCCATAACAGGCACTAAAAAGAATACAGAGGGGGGAGATAGAAATGGTATCTGACGGGAAGGGTAATGGCTTGGCGGAATGGCTCCAAAAATTTTAAGGCTAGGGGGGACCATTCCTGGTTGAAAAGGGGTGGAAGAGACACTAGTAGAGGGACAAGGTCCTTGAAGAGAAGGTCTTGAAGGCTCTGTCGAGTGACCACCAGCAATTTTTGGAGGCGTAGGCTGATGGCTAGTCTAACCAGATTGCTTATGGCTAGCCAGATACGATTGCATCATGCAAACATTCGACGAGCTGGGGTCAGTGATAAGAGGGAGGTGACCAGGGAATGCATGAAGTAAGGTGGAATATTTATAGAATCCTAGCGAAACACTGGTGAGTGCGACTAATTTCTTATCGCCCACCAAAGATATGATAGACTCAGGGGAGGTCTGAGACTTTGGTTCGTAAGATGTCAACTGATCAATGGTGACGATCTTTCCATTGTGAGGAAAGCACAACTTATAGTGAACTGCATATGTGACAACAAACATCACATACATATAGCTACGACCCAATAGGATATTGTAATCCAAGGGAGCATCAATGAATTCAATGTATAAATATGAGGAGTGTGTGAGGATGGAAAACAATGAGGAATACAGAGAGAGAGAGAGAGAGAAAGAAATGGTTTGAAAGTTTTTGTAAAAGGGTTAAGAGCCAAGAGGCCATCCATTGTAATATTCGGCCAAAGAATTTCTTGTGTTATTATATATCAGTATTTTTGTTTGTATGTCTCTCTTTTATTTATGTATATGCTAAACTGAATCAAATGTAGTTTTTAATGAAGATTTTTCTTAAGAATATTCATGTTGAAGGAAACACAGATGATATTATATGCTAGGATCTATTTTATCGCAGAATCTTGGCATCATTTTGGTACCAGAGCTTGGATAGGAGTTTCTATATGAAAATAATAACATCCACAATCAAGTGCTCTATGATTTTGTTTATGCATGTAGTCACAGTTATATTCTATACATACAGACATTGGAAACACATATTTATCCTTTGGTTATGAATCTGAATCAGCTGAGAGGTGCAACACAGATTTGCTAAGAGTTGAAACACTGATTTCTACCTAAGGTGGCATATAACAAGATTCCAAGTATGCATAGTTTTCTGAAGGCATCGTGGCATTGAAATCGATGAAGCTAAGTGCTAAATCGAATAAGCTGTCGTGGTATTGTTGCCTAGATTTAATATTTCTTCGAGTTTTTTCATGCTGCTTGGAGTTCAGATTTTTGTGAATTTTTACATGTATGTTCACGCTGTCTAGAGTTGAGATTTCTTCGAATTTTTTCACATTGCCTCGAGTTGAGATTTCTAAAAAATTTGAGCGTTTCAATAATAGATATCCAAGCCAAATTGTTTCGTCCAATTGTTTTTGCTATGATTTTTCTGCATATTTTCTATGATAATATTTAGTTTGTTATGAATTGAACATCATGGAAAAATGTTCTGGTATTTTGTTAACCTGTTTTGGAAGCAGAATTCACTGAAAATCTGGAGTCGAACAATGGGAAAATAAAGTCTACACAGAGTTAGAGAATTGCAGATATGTGGAAGAAAATTGAAATAAATGTATGCATCAGAATTTTAATATTCATTATCTAGTTCAAATTGAATCATGCAAAAGAAAAATATATCGTGCAATCCCATATGTAACAGTCACCGTAAAGCTGCGTTTTGGGTATTCGGCTTTAATTCTCGGAGACTGCGTGAAACATTAAGTCAAGTCCCTGTGTATGCATGATGGAAGACAACGTGTAGGTGAAGGTGTCACGATAAGTGGCATGATTATCAAATTCCAAAGACCGCATGTGTGTGGACACAAGGGATGGAGGAAATTTGTTGTGTGGCCAACACAAATTGAGTTCGATATAGCCCAGTCTGTTCGGAATCGTGGAGGAAATTAAGCATGATACTGTATTATGGTGTGTGCGGACCCAATACAGTCCCCGTGGGTATGGTATGCAACTAGCATATGGAATGCGTTGGATTTGCCCACAAAATTGCAGAGGTGTATATTTATCATGAGAAGATGCGTTCTAGTTTGCGATTGCAGGAAATGTTGAAGGAAGATTCCCTTGGAGTCATGGTGATGAGTAGCATTCATTCTATGTGTTAACAGACAGCACCATTCCGATATGCCTGTACAGTCAGTTGACATCATATTATCCGATTGATATTTGTTTGATTTCCTGTGTGGTAAGTTGTATTGGCAGCAAAGAACTTCATCAACATTCGATGTATGTGTTATAGATAGCATATTCCATTATGAATACAGCCAGTTTGAAATCATGTTACCTAGGTGCAATTACTTTGGTTTCTATGCAATGATTTGTATTTGCAGCAGCTTCAAAAACAATGTAGTGCTTGTTCCCTAAGCGATGTTCCCAAAATTGGTGGCTTTGAAGTCATATTTAGTTGCATTTGTTTTGATATTCCTCTATGAATGAATTGTGTTGGCAGCAACTGCAATAGTGCAGCATTTTTTCTTCCAAGTGCGTTGTCCCATGTTGGTAAATAGTGAATGGAATTTGTGTAGAAGCACAATTGGGTGAATGGAAATTGCATTGGCGAATGGTGATTTCCAAAGATATTATTAGATTGTGCGTACCTTGAAGGTTTACAAACATTATTTTCTAGGAAATATTTATGTTACAAAGTTGCTGGGAAGAGATTTATTTGCTGGGGAGAGATTGTTAGAAAATTTACCTTGCACATTCAAAGCAAATTAAAGCATGAATTCAATCTCATATGAGGAGTCTAATTTATTTGGAATTATATATATCATAATTTCTTGATAAACTCAATACTAAAGTGTGCATTGGTTGACTGCATCAATTTTTTGGTGTGGAGACAAAGCTCAGGTGGAGTTTGGAGTTGGATAGCTGGGAGTCCGCCGGAGACAAAGTTTGTAGAGGCTTGAATGTATTCCTAAATGAATACGAGAGAGAAGGGTTGGATCATTTCAACAACAAGAAGGTTCAAGGTAAGTGCTCATTAAATGAATCAATATTCATTGAGTAAAGGTATCTTAAAATTTGGATGATTAAATTTCCCTGCCATACTCGAGAAGTTGATATTTTGTAAATGTTATGAAACAATGAAATCAATCCATACATTTAAGGAATGGAATTGGAGTCCATCTCAGAGATTGATGTACGAGTATGGTTGAGTATGGTTTGTGCTTGTTGCTGCGGAGAAATATGGTAATGCCACCATTTTAAAAGGAAGTTTTGGGAAATTCTTGTGAATGAATTGTTTTGTGCACTGAGAAGAGACACTGCTGCATGAGAACTGCCGCTGCAAAGAATGAGCTGCTTGGAAATTGTTTGTGCTAATATGATGAGCTTGTTGAATGAAGGGCATGCGAATATTCACAGTGATAAAGAGAACATAGAAAAGTGAAGTCCGGAGTGTTGAAATTGCGAAGAGAAGGTTTGTTAAATAACCTTGAAGGGAGCATAAGGTATCATACATCATTTCAAAAAGGTGTTTTAATGTAAAAAATTAAATGATTTATTTTATTTTAAAATAAAACTTGGGAAAAGTGGATTGCGTTTCAATTTAAAGGCTAAAGTATCATTTGAGTAAATGATAATGGGAGATAATGTAATTGGATGACTTGTGATATTTTCTTAAGAATGGAGTATGAGAGAGAGTGAAGATTTTACATCATGAATGTATTAAAGGTGGATGTTCATGGGTATATCGTATATTTTGAATTAAGTCAAAATATCCACTATTGTAATTATTGGGTCAAGCTTTGAAGTCAAATAAGATGTTAAGGTCAAATGCAAATTTGGATAGCTTGAGTTAAGATTGAGCTATTCTATAAGAGGGTGTATATTTCATCCAAGATGAAAATTTGATGTAAAGTCTGGGTCAAAAAGTATTGAATCAAGTAAAAGGTTTGAATGTAATTGGGTGCATGATCGGAGGAGCCTGACACCTAAAGAGTTGGTCATTATAACACATGAAACACTGCAGTTGTTGTTGCAGCAAAGAAGAGCAAGAGATTTTCCAGAAGATGATTCCAAGACAGAGAACTAAAAATGATCAAGCGCAGGAAGAGAGCTTGCATTGTTGAATGGCAAGTAGGAAGGCTTGATGAAAAGAGGATTCAAATGAAATCCACACGTGAACAGATGAAGTTCACAAAGGAGGAGAAGATGACTATTGATAGTCATTTCAGAGGTTCTGATAAATACCACAGGAGAAGAAAGAAGAAGGAAGATGACAAGGAAAATGGAATATGTAAGCAGTTGCATTAGGGGAATTTTCAGGTCTAAAATGGGCCTCCTAAGGAAATTATAAAATAATAGTGGAAATAATAAAATAATGTTAGATTACATCATCAAGTTTTAGAGGGAAAAAAATAATAAATAATAATAAAATAATAAAACTATTTTTTCAACTCGTATTTTCAACTTATCTCCCTTAGTTGTAACTCAAATTTTGATCAGAAACACTCGTTGGATGCATAATTTAATTCCCCATCCAAGGAATACTCGTGTTGCATACTTTTGATGGGCCCTACTATACAAAAAATGAGAAATACATGAAAAACGTGATTTCAATCACGTTTTTTCATGTAGGAGGGTCCATCGAAAGTATGCAACATGGGTACTCCTTAGATGGGAAATTAAATTTTGCATCCAACAAGTACCCCCACTCAAAATTTGAGTAAAAACTTAGGGAGATAAGTTGAAAATACAAGTTGAAAAAGTAGTTTTATTATTTTATTATTTTTTATTCCATGTACTTTTTTACTCCAAAAATGGTTAATCATCCCCCATGGTTTACATCATCATCTTGAATCCTATTGGTTCTTATAAAGTTTATTTTGGTTGTGCATTTTTCTTAGGAGGCCCATTTTAGACCTCAAAATTTCCCTAATGATTGATGAAGAGTATGAGAGGGAGAAAGCTAAGATAGCAGTTCACCTTGATTTGTTGATGGAATTGTTGCGAAGAAACAAGAAAGACCAAAGACATGGTTGGAACATGAGGAAGAAAGTGAAGTGGCAAAGGTTACACACAAAGAGGGAACAACAGGTAAACATACAGTTGATAGAAGAGCTGAGGAAGCTCGAGCAGATGATGGGTGTGCAGTTGAGATGTGAAGAACTCAGAGAGGCTGAGTTGATAATGGAAGTTTCCATTTGTGGCCTAGAATAGGGTGAAATTTTGGGTGATGAAATCAATGAGAAAGATCTCATGGACTATTGGAATAGTTCAGAAGAATTTGAAGATGTGTTGACAAGTGAAGCAGATGAGGCTATGAAGCCTTGTATTTTTAAATCTCATTGTTAGTGTATGTTTGCAGGATGTGCAGAAGATGATGGATAGTCTCATGAAACTGTCACAGAGATAAATGAAACTCTTGAGGTGAAGTATGAAGGAGAATGCCTTTTAGAGGAGGAAGGTACTGATTTTTTGCAGCAGGAAGAAATCATAAATGAATTCTTGTTTGGTGTAAGATAGCTCGTTGAAGTTGTTATGGAGCAAAATCATAATGAAAATGTCGAAGTGATGTTCCAAGGAGGTAAACAAATTAATTTGTTTAATGAAATTGCTGACAGAATTTTACAATGTGATGATACAGAAACCAGGATAACTCAGGAAGATTGCTAGAAGAAGAATGAAGCTGGGAATGAAGGTTGTGATGAAACACTAGAAATATTTCACATGGAGATAGAGTTCTTGGAACGATGGCTTAAGGAACCTGAAGGGGAGACGAAACTTGGAGAACTTGATCAAGAAGAGATTGTAGTTATTATGCATGATAGGGATGACATGTTTTTAACATTTATAGAGCTAAGTGAATGTTTTAATTCTTCAAATGATAATATGGTTGTAGATACAGAAGGAAACATAAACAAATATGATGTTGAAATCAGAGAAATTGAGCAAAAATTATTTGGAGTTGAGAGGAAAGATGAGGGGAAGAAATAAAGTTATTTCCGTAGAGACATAAAGGAGACAGAAATATTGATCCAGCAGGATAAAGATGAAAGCATCCAGCAGTTCAAAACAAGATCTACTGAAATCTAGAAAGTGGATGATGGGAGATTGGTGCTTGAAGCATCAAAAGAGGCCGAAAGGTCTTATAATTTTAAAACTAAGAGTTTATTGATGAATGCAGGTACAACACTGGATGAGAAAGTTGTTTCTATAAAATAAATCCATGACTATAGTTGTGGTCAAGAAGAAATTCTTGATTATTCTTCGCTTCAGAAAGTTAAGTGTTCAGCTCAATTGGAGACGAAAGCATTCGACAAAGAGGGATTACTCTGAGGAATTGGGGGAATAAATTGTTGTAAAGGCCGATGTAATTCAATTGACAGAGTGAGTGATGAATTACAAAATGGAGTTGACACTTTAAAGGACCAACGACAGAACGGAATTTGGAATCCTGGAGGGAGCAAGTCATCAAGACTTGTGGTTGTTGCATTATTACAGAAAAGTGACAGACTTCATAGACAGATGTCTATGGAAGCTTCTCTACATGGGGAGTCTGATGCAGGAGCATCTTGCTTGGGTTTTATTAAAATATTGTGTAATTAGGGGGGTGATAATTTTTTAATTATTTTTTAAATTATTATGCTCATTTCAATAAATTGAGAGAGAAAAATGTGAGTGTGAGGATTATTGTAAATATTATTTTAATAAATTAAGGATATGAGTGGAGTTGAATTAGGTAGATAATGTAGGGATTAGGAATTCCCTAAACGGGACTCAGTTGAGTTCAAAAAAAGGATAAATCTAATTTAGATTTTAGTTGAGATTTGTGTGGAGGAAATTATGGATTGGAATAAATTCATTATTATGTATAAATATGAGGAGTATGTGAGGATGGAAAATAGTGAGGAATACAGAGAGAGAGAGAGAGAAATGGTTTGAAAATTGTTGTAAAAGGGCCGAGAGCTGAGATGCCATCCATCATAATATTCAGCTAAATAATTCGTTATGTTATTATATATCAATATTTTTGTTTTTATGGCTCTCTTTTCTTTATGTATACATTAAACTGAATCAAATGTAGTTTTTAAAGAAGAGTTTTCTTGATAATACTCATGTTGAAGGAAGCACGCATGCTATTATATGCTAGGATCTGTTTTATCATAGAATCCTGGCATCAGAAATCGTTCTGAGAAACCAATCCATATATACACGGTCGTTGCATGTAGGAGATCGACACAAGCTCCTGCTTCTGCGCCATTCTTGGACATCGTTAGAAAGGAGGGTGGTAGAAGTTTGACAGAATGCAGTCAAAAACACGGTACCAGTATCATAGCAGAAAGGTAATTGTAAGTAGGACATAAACGGTTTACCAAGAGTCACAAAAGTGGAATGAGAAGCAATGACCTAATCAACATACCACTTCGAAGCTTCTCCAGTGAGCATATGTTGGAATACTCAAAGGCAGATGGGGTCATCGGTGATAGAATTTGACGAACACCACATGAGAAAGGAGTAAACGTGATTCTAGGGTACTCTCCAGCATTTCCTTCAAACATAGGAATCTCTTAAGGAAGCTTAGTTGGCATAGCAGGCCAACCTGGATCGTGGAGTATAGGGTCATTAATTAACTGGTTGAAATCAGGAAGGCTTAAACCTGCCATAAAAGGTAGGAAAGGAGTAGTCATAATGGTTACAATAGCAGCTCCAGCATTAGGGTCGGGGCCACCACTAGCTTCAGGAACAACACCTGCATTCTCACCTGACATGGTGATGGAATCAGGTGGAGGGGAACTAGGCTTGAAATAAAAGGAAGAACCTGATGAACCCAAATTATAGTCGATATAGGGACTCAGTGGAGCACTAACTCAGATTCTACGTTGTGGAGTAAGTCTTCCTAACTGAAACTAATGATGATGGCCTTGGAGTCTCCGAGATAAATGCGTTTGGGGAGCAATGATAGAAAGACACAAATGACACGAAAAGGATGAAGAGTGATAAAGAAAGTATCAGTGAGGCAAATAAATTAATTATGATGTCTATGTCTTGGCTTGGCAGTGTAAACCAAGTGATCGTCTCTTTTGGTGTGCATGTGTGCAAGATGTGTGTTAATTTTAATTAATCCCAAACATTTTTATAAAAAAAAAGAAAAAATGTTGAAGTACAATAAATAAAACTTAAAATACAGTAAAATAGACTGCTGCAAATGCATAAATTCAACCCAAAAGAAGGCTTCCTAAACAACTAATCTAAGAGGTGGGAGAAATTGACTCAAAACAAAAAAAACAGCCAAAATATTTAGGGTCTAAGGGAGAGGGATCTAATGACTTAGGTCTGCTAGAAAATGTGCAAAAAATAGTAAGAAACCAGAGAGAAGACTCCTGCAAAATGGGAGGCGAAATATTAATACCCTAGGGGAAACAACGGAACCCTAAGGGAGAGACCAAAGAGAACTAAAGAGGGTATTTTGGATGGAATAATAACTGAGAAAAGGGGACCTTAAAAAAGGATAGATCAGACCCTAAAAAATGGCCGAAAGAACTGCAAAATCTCAGACTACCTACTCAGTTAAACCCTTCCTAGAAAGGTGGAAGTGTACTAAAACCCTAAGGCGCTTGGTTCTACTTTAAGGAGATAAAATGAGCATATCCAAGCCCAGGATTATTTGAGACTAAGGTCAGACAAACTTCAATAGTTCTTTCTGCGAACCCTGACTGTGACAAAAAAAAACTCAGAAAAAAGTTCCATATTGTAGGTACTGACCTCTAAACTATGGAAATCGCAGACTCTAGGCTGATAGTTGCAATTTCAGGCAGAAATCATAGGTTCTGGGCCAAAAAGTGTGAGTTCTAGATCTGAGATCTTCGGGTGGTAGGTTGCGGAAAAAGTTGTCATATTTGGCACGGCTAATACCTGTTACCTACGGAAAACACTCGAAAACACATGGAAGTTAGAATTTTTACTATTTTAGGGCATAAAAGGTAAAATCCAACATTAAGAGAGTAAAAATAGCTAAAGAAAAACCATAATTACTGAAGCAGCTAGTCACACAGGAATCTAAATTACAACAGTGGAGTTGCCATTTGTTAACATAAATTCTTAACGCAAGTGTACAAAAAGAGCTCACTTTAGTTGTGTGTGACAAACATCCCTAACAACAAAGACGTCTACTTAACTTCTTTATATCTACAGGTGATAGTTAAAACAAATGCTACCACAAACCCGATCTATACAGTAAAAGTATTTAAACAGTGAAAATAAATAAGAGTTTCTCCATGCATCCAAATGACAAGATAAGATATAAAGAATTTTATATGTATTATAACACCTGGGAAGGGAACAAATAATGATGTTACCAGTCCCCCTAAATGGGATGGGTTCTTGGTTTTCCTCAATGCTTCAAATCCAGATGTTTCTCTCTATCAATGGTGTAGAAAACCCAAAATGTGTTGAACTCTATGGGAGCTCAAGAAGCAAGAAAATAGTAGCAATAATGAGAATGATAAAAGAGTGAAAATTAAAGTCATAAAAGTGAATAATGAATTAAAAACCTTCCTATTTATAACAAAATATTGAGTTATCTTCGATAATGGTGAATAATAAAATATTATTAACCAAGATCTAGATCTAACTACTTGTAATATTTTATTATATTTCGTTGGAGGGAAAAGGAATTTCAATTGGTTAAATAACTTTATTTAGAAATAAGAAACAAATAAATGATTTATTTATCATTTCGAGAATGGGATTACGAAATAATTTAGCAAATAATGATTTTTAAAATTATTTCTAGGTGATTTAGTCAAATTTAACAAGGAATAATAACTAAATAATTATTTAATTAATGATTCCTAAATAACAATAAGATAAATAATGATTTATCTAATTATTTCTTATAATTGGGTTAAATATGGTCAGGAATATCATTTAAACAGTGGTTTAATTAATTATTACTAGAGTAAAATCAAATAAAGATTGATTTATTTAATTATTCCTCATGGGGTTTCCTGTTTGAAGTAGAAATAACTTAATAAAATATGGGTTACTAAATTATTTCTTATAGCGAAAGCAATTTTACTATGGTAAAATTGGTCTTACATGGTGTACTTCGATCCATCTAATTGTTAATGGTTAGATGAAAAAAAATTAGTGTAAGACATTGATTTTATCAATATTTCCAATCTCATTGAACATTACACCCATAATGACCTTTTCACTTGGAACAACAAGCGATGGGTCCCTTCACAAGTTGCTTCACAAATTAATTATTTTATAACTTTGAAATTTATGTTTCTTTTTGTTGGGCACAACCCAACTTGGCCTAGATTTTGGCTAAAAATCCACATTTTGAGGAGTGGAGTGAAAGGTGGACTACGCAGCGGAGCATGATAGATATACCACGGGGTATCATAGGGGCTTCTAGGTGGGTCGAAGCCCCTCCTTTTTGTAATGGGTTTTGGATTATATTTTATTGTTTTGTGGAGCCAATAGTATTTATACCATGGTATTTTGTTGATGTAGTAATATATAAAGGGATCTAATGTTAGGCTAGAGAGAGAGATTAGATCATGATATGTTATATGGTTAATGATCCAGTGGATCAAATTTATGCTCAAAATTGAAATTTTTCGAAACGGTGTGGAACTTGAACGACCACATAAATCTTGTTGTCCTGAATCTAGTGTGATTCATTTCATGCAAAACTGACACCGTGTGCTCCGAGAAACGAGTTCTGATTGATTTGTCAAACAAGAAAATTTTGGCAAAATTTTGTGTAGTGTTGCCTAGTCATCAGTCCATGCTGCTGACATGGCATGCTCACTGGGCCTTCTGAATTTGAAAAATGATTGGACTTGATGATCCAATCAGAATGTGACAAGTGGAATTTTCTCATTAGGCTGTCTGGGAAATTTTTTATTGCTTTGTTGTGTAATGATGTGGACCAACCGTAGGCTACTACGTGGCACTGTAGTGGCCACTAATATTTTGTTATAGGAGGATGGCACTCCAACAAATTTAAACATGCGACCTCTAGGCGGAAATACCAATTCATTACCAGTGCACCTAGACCACATGACTTAACATATGTGGTGTAAGCGTTATATTTAAACATTAGTATGGGTGTTGTTTGAAAATTTAAATTGAATTAATTTGGCCAACCATATATAATTAAAAATTTGGATTTAAGGTTGTATTATGTAGATTAAAGATTCCACAAATTGCACTAATTTTTTTCTCAGTTATCAAAAATTGGGGCAAACTTGTAGGACAGTTGGCCAAACTTGGCGAATTTCTGGGTCAACTAGTAGCAAAACTAGGGAAGGTGATAACTTATTTAGTTTTTATCCTTTTTGAGAGAAGAAAGAGGCTATACAAGGGTTTTTGAGTGCTTTGAATCCATTGGAGCTATCTATAGAGTTATTTTAGCACTGTAATTGTATGAAAAAACCATTTTTTAAGCATAAGGAAAGAGGCCCAACCATTGCAAGCTCGACCAAGAGATGTAGCGCAGGAGGGGTGAAATACTTCATCAATTGTTGTTGTGTGTTTACTGTTATGGTGATATTTTCTTATGTTTTTCCCCAAAAACTTAGTTTAAAATTCATGTTTACATGTTTAATAATTTGAAAGAAGAGGCTTAATACCCTAATTGAAACACTTGCAAAATTTCACCAACCTCAAGCAACTTCATATATAGATCATGTTGTTATTAGATCTTAGGTTTTATTTGTTGCTTTGAGGGTTTAATTGTTTGGAAGTGTATGTAATTCTTACAAGGTTGAATCTCAAGAGAGGAGAAGGAAAGGTTGTGTTTGCAAGTACTCAATTTAGGTCAAGGACAAGGAGAGCAAGTTTGCCACAATGTCCACCACAAATTCCGCCTCGAATTACAGTTGAAACTTCAACAAATATGTCACATTCAGGAGAGATTGATAATATATTATAGGATGAAATATAATTCAAGAAAGCATTCTTTGATATGACAAGAATGGTGAAATTTCTCTATCAGGAGAGAAACATGAGATTGCAAGGTGAGAGCTCCAATTCTCCAAAGGGAGATAAGTCTTCAAAAGGAGAAGGAGGAGATGGGGCAAAGCCTCAAAAAGGTAATCGGAATGGTCACAAATGAGATTTGACACCACCATTTGCCTCACCACTATCCACACCACATTGTTCACCATCATCTTCTTCGACAACAGGCCCTTCATAAACACCTCCACAATCTCCAAAAGATCATGGTAAAACCCATTTTTCAAGCTTCATATTAAGTTTAATTTTCCTATTTATGATGGAGAGGTATATGCTAAAATATTAGATGACTGGGTATATCATCTTGAAGTGTATTGCTGATATAAAGAATCAAGGATGATGACACCAAGATTCAGCTTGGTTCATTGAGATTCGAAAGTGTAGCGCTTATTTGGTGGGAAGCCAAAACTCAAGAGGACATGAAGAAACATGGTAAGGTCTTAACCTCTTGGAATGATTTTTTTTATACCTTAAGGAGACAATTTTATCCATTAGCATACATGCAAAATGCTATAATGGATTGGAAAAACTTTAGGCAAGGTAAAGGACAAAGTGTGCAAAGCTATACTCAAGATTTTAGGAGAAGAGCACTAATTTTGGGTGTAGATTTTACATCTCAAGAAAATTTGTTGGATTACATTAGAGGTTTGCATAGTTACAAAAGACATACTATTCTCATGTTTAATCCTTCAAATTTAGATGAAGTTTGTGTTCAGGCCACACATCTAGAGGCAAGAGGGAAACATGTTTCAGAGGAGACAGGTCGGGATACCTTTGAGTCTGAAGAGAAAGGAAAATGTAAGTTCAAGGGTAAAGGTAAGAAGAACGCTTCCATTAAGATGGAGAAAGAAAAAATCACATGAAAACATTGTTCCAAAGATGGACATGATGAAGATCATTTCTGGAAACTTCATCCAGAGATGAGACCCAACAAGCTTAAAAACAAGGAGGAGGAGACAACTACAAAAATAACACATGATTTAGGTTATGATTCTGGAGATGAAACAAATATCACCGCAATGGGTTTTAAAGGTAAGGAAATTGCAAGCACTAGTTCTTCAAGTTGTGTAAATAGTACTCAAGATGAAGAAACAAGGATAGAGCTTTTCCATGTTAGTGTTATTTCAAAGCATCCCAAGATTGACACCCTATTTGATAGTGGTTCATAAGGAAATATTATTTTTGAAGAATTAGGGCAATAATTTGATCTTAGAGACAATACCTCATCCAAGACCTTAGGCTTTAGCTTGGATATGTAAGAACACAAATTTGCAGGTCATGAGGAAGAGCATACTTAGATTTGAAATAATTGTAAACTTTATTGATGTAGTTGAACTTGATGTTATTCTGCTTGATATTTCTGGTATTGTTTTGGGTAGCCCATATATTTATGATAATAGAGAAATATTTCATCATCATGAGTATAATTATCACTTGTTCAAGAATGGGATTGAGTACATTGTTAGAGTGCATAGTAAGAATTGTGCATGCTGGAAAAATGAAGAAAATTCTTATTGTTAGTCAAAATTCTGAATTTTTAATGTTCAAGCATCAGGATGTTGTGAATGAGGCCTTTCAAGGAGATGCATTGAATGAAAAATCTGATTACATTTAGGTTTCTAATGGTTTTGATAATATGTTTCAAGAGTATAACATGTTTCCTCCTAAAAGTGCTAAACAAGATGAGGTAAATTTGCAGTAACATACATCATTGTTGGACAATGGAGTGAACAAGATGCCATTGAAAAAGAGTGAAAAGGTCAAAGAGCAAGCGTCAAAGAAATTTGACAAAGATGGTACTAAGTTCAAAGTTTCTTCTTGTGGGTTTTACAATGTATTGTCTTTGAAATGGGATGTTGCATGACGACAACGAACACATCTGGTCAAAGGTAGAGCCAAGCACAAGGCGAGATTTGCTAAACATAGTTGTGTCGACAGTGTTCAAGGTCAGAAGAAATTGAAGTTATTTAAGCTTTCTTTGATTGATGACCAAGGAGGAAATGTGTTTGTTCCTTCAGGGATAGGTTTTTGTTCTGCATATTCTGGGAAATTGTAGCAAGATGGTATCTACAATCGCAAGTCAAGGTCTCCAAATTCGGGGAAAATGATCAGTTTTCAAGAAAGGCTCAAATTATTGCATTCAATTAATTTTCTGTGCATGAATATTGGAAGGTTGAGGGATATGATCCCTCATCTATTTACTGACATATAAAGAGATTTCAGAGGTCCAAAATCTTCCAGTGGGGAGGAATGATAGGGTAGATCAAATTTATTCTTAAAGTTTAAATTTCTAGGAATGGTGTGGAACATGCAATATTGTGTGGATCTCGTCGTTATAAATCTCATGTAATTCATTTCGCATAACACCGACACCATATACTCCCAGAAATGACTTATGATCGATTTGTCAAACAAGCGAATTTTGGAAAAAAATTGTGTAAGGTTGCCCAGTCAGTAGTCCGTATTGCTGATGTGGCATGCTGAATAGACCTGCTAATTTGAAAAAATGATTAGACTGCACGAGGTAATCACAACGTGAAAAGTGGAATATGCTCGGTGGGTTGACTGGGTGAATGTTTATTGGTTTGTGGTGTAATGATGTGGACCAATTGTAGGCTGCCACGTGGCACCTCGGTGACCACTAAATTTATTTTTAGGCAGATGGCACTGCGGCGGGTTTAAACACGCAAACTCCAGGCTATAATACCAATGCATTACCAATGTGCCTACACCAAATTATTTATAATATATGGTGTAAACATTATATCTAAACATTAGTATGAGCGTTGTTTGAAATTTTTAATTCAATTAATTTGGCCAACCATATATAATTAAAAATTTGGATTTTAGGTTGCATATTGTAAATTAATGGTTGCACAAATTACGCTGATTTGTTGCTCTATTAGGGAAAAATGGGGAAATTTTAGGACAGTTGGCCAAACTTTCTGAATTTGTGTGTCAACTAGGAGAAAAACTTGGGAAGGCCATAACTTCCTCATTTTTTATCCTTTTTGTTAGAAGAAAGAGCCTAGAAAGGAGTATTTGAGTACTCTAAATCCATTGGAGCTATAAGTAAATCCATTTGAGCACTGTAATTATATGAAAATACCATTTTTTGAGCATAATGAAAGAGGCCCAAAGATTAGAAGCTGGACAAGGAGATGTAGCCCAAGAGGGGTGAACTCCTTCATAAAGTTTTCTTTTTTGTTTACTATTATGGTGATATTATCTTATATTTTTATGCAAAAAATAAGTTTAAATTTCATGTTTATGTTTTTACTAATTTGAAAAAATAGCGTTAATGCCCTAATTGAAACACTTGCAAAATTTCACCAACCTCAAGAAACTTCATATACAGATCAGTTAAGGGCAAGTCTTTATAATTTGTACTTTGTGGCGAAGGGAAGGCTCGGCACCTGAGTGCACAAAGAACTTGGAAGGGTTTGCAGCTTAGTGCACAGACCACCTATAGATGTTTTCATAATTCTAAGAGATGATTTTATCAAAGATCCATCATAATAAAGAAGTTGTCTTGGGATGATATTTTATGTTCTTATGTTTTTTCTGTACCAATTTTCCTAATATATGTTATTGCGAAGTACTTAATACAGTTGCATGTTATGTCAGAAAACTAATTATTTATGATGTTATATGATGTGTTTTTGTGACGAAGTTCATGTGGCAAGGTAAATTGTAAAGTTTTGAGGTAGAAAACATAAATAATAAAAAATCATACAGTCCTTCAAGGCTGCAGAAACCTAGTTTTGCAAACACCCATAGTCACTTCGGGTGAGACTATAATCTGCTTGCAGGTCATTGTCGAAAGGGCCAGTAATCAAGAATTTTTTTTGCGCGCAGTATATATCGAACCCAGGTCAGCCCAAATCAAGCCAACAAATGGTTTCGTTGTCAGGATCGGGACCTGTTTAAGGCATATGTGGATTTTGCACCTATTGAAGAAGGAAATTCAATGTTGGATAGTCCATAAAGAGAGATAATTTACAGATCAAGAGAATGGAAATCCTCATCTGACATCTGAGGCTTGGTTGCAGAGGTATATTATCACAGAGCAATACAAAATTTTCTTTGGATCATTATGTGCTGAATTGTACGAGTGGGTATCAAGGTTGACTGAAAGGAAGGATTTCCTTAAGAACGATGAACCTATAGCGTGGACTACTAAGCTGGTAGAACGACTCAAGAGCACTAACAAGAATATTCAAGGGATGTTGAATTTTTGGTTGATAACATATTGGGAGGTTTCATTACTGAGTTCGCAGTAGACTCGAATGTGTCCTACAACGAATCAATGCAAATATTCTTCAAAGGGCTGCGAGGTAAGTACTTGAAATATTTGAAACTCTAGTATAAGATGCTTCTATGTGAAAGGGGAATTATATGTATGAAATCAGATTGCTTGTTTACTTATTTTTTGAGGAATAAGTAAATCTAGGAAAAAAACATGTGCAAGACGAAGTGGAAAGAGGTATAGAGTATATACCAGAAAGATATATCATGAAAAAGACCCAAAGACCTTCATAGAGTTGTAGCTGCTACAACACTGCCTAAAATTTTGGGCATATTCAAAATTTTGAGTCCCCCTCTACTCACTCAACCCATTAAGGTTTTGATCTAGTCTCTGGTTGGTTTATCTCCCCATGACCTCTTCCTACCAAATCCTCTCATTGTGCCCATTCGTGATATGCACACAACGCTCATTTGTCTTGGTGTCTCATGATGGAATTAGGGTTTGGGGGTTTGTTGCTTCAAATATAATTGAGCGTACCTTAGTGGGTTTGAAGATAGATTTTTCAGAGAATTCATCACTAATTAGTGGGGGGAATTGAGCACATACACACAAGGCTTCAGTCTAGCTTGCATTATGTTGACCATAAAACGGTTTGGGAAAAACCCTAATATGGCAAGAGAGTGATCCCCTTCTTGCTTTAACCTAATTTCCATGCCTCTAGGGGTAAATTTTCATCAACCTCACATTATATCATTGTGAGACTTAGTCTATAACATATTCCCCTAATTTTTTGTTTGGTTCTACCCCTCAACATGTGCATTAGGGTTTTCGATAATGGTTCCTCCCCTTACGTCCTTGTAACCCTAGACGTATGTGATTGAAATTCCAACCATGCATTGAGTTAATTATCAATACCTATGTTGCTTATCATCTCCACCTTCGCATCTTACCTCGCTACTTGACCACTCATACATGCTAGGGTTTGCAAGGTACCTCATACTCCATTAGTCCTCATCCCCTTTAATTTCATTAGGGTCTGTGCAAGAAATATGTTATTAGTTATTATATCTCTATCTGTATATATTTGCAAGAGAGAATGATATGTGTGCGCCATTGGCCATATTATGCATGTGCCATTGTATCCTCGATCACCTTCAGGTGTATAAAGGTTGTTCTTCTTCCCACATTTCTTAAAACCCTAAATCATCATGATGAAAGTCTCGATTGTATGTATTCCTACTCTTTAACACACTTTATATTGAGAATTATTTAGGTTTTACTTATCATTAAATCATGTAGATAAGGTAACAACATATTTCATCACTTTCAATCATCAAGCTTATTTTGGGGCCCAATGGATACATTGTTGGAGAAAAGACCCTCTTGGGGTATGATATGTTAATCCTGCAAGACACCACCAAACACTTGGGGTAGTGGAATATCAAAATAAATTTAACATAGATGCATATCTCGTGAAGCTTACATACACCTGATGCATTCTTTTCATGCCTCTTAGTTTAATTTTAAATATAAGCATTATTACGTGATATCGTTTCATTAACTTGTGGCAACTTTATGCCATGTAGGGCCAAAAAAAGTGGTGCACTTGAGACTTTTTTAAAGGAAAAATGGAAGGTTATGCCCCTATACACACGTAGTGGGGTAATATATATGTAAGGCCCTACATAAAGAAAATATATTTTGTAAACACGTGCATGGAGCAATGTGTTCTTCGTATATATTTCAACCTATACCATGGAGGAGTCAATATTAAAGGGACATGTTAAAGGAGGTAGCAGATGTGTGGAATGGGTGCAACCAAAACCATGGGACTATGAGAAGGAGTTAGGACAAATTGTCGAAGCCTTTAAAAAAGGCCAATGCATTTAAACCTTGGTTGAATGTACACTTTAGAAATATTATCGAAATTATCAGACCATGATGATGGGAATCCACACACTACCACCTTACAAGTAACGAATTGATAATGATTCTAAAATAAATTGAGGATGGTCCATAAACCCATCCAAATAAAAGCATATCAAAGAAAAAACATTGAAGTAGTGTATATTTGGTCATGGATCTAAATAAAATAAAAAGAAACTAGTCATGTTCTAGGTTGAAAGGTGTATTTCAAAGAAAATGCAAACCCCAGTGCCGGAATTATGACCGTCTCAGTGCATAAGGAACAAACACCTATCAACATATACATAGGAATTAAATGAAGCATGCATGGTTACCCATCATTCATCTGGAACATGTGCCAATGATCCAGGAGCTAATAATATCTTGCAATATTATTGGAGTCCTCTGCTGCACATCAATATTGGGACGTTTGGCTGACAAAGATGGCGAGCAAGTAGTCTTTTTCATAGTCGGAGTTCTATATTTACTCAATGATTTTGGAATGGCTCTAATGCCAAATATGTATGAACTCATTGAATTTCTCTTTGAAGATGGTTGTGTTTATGGTTTATCTTCATCTGTTGTTCCACTTATTTTATCCAAGACATCTCCTCCAGATATTCATAGGAAACTAGCAATGCTTCCATGGCTAAGAAATTCAAGAGGAACTTTCCATGGTTATTCTATGTCCTTTCTATTATCTCAAACCTATCTGTAGGATTGTGGGAACAACCTTAATGGGTCCTTCACTATTCTATGTTAGAACGAAGCTTGGTTGGTTGGTAGAAGACCTAGGTAGTAGATCCCAGGGGGCTAGGAGAGAAGAAAATTCACCGAAGAGGAAGAAATTATTGAAGTGTTATTTACATCAACAAGCTCAGAAGAGTCAGAGTTAATGAGTGAATGATATTTCATTAGATTGATGCTCCCTACCACATTTCACCTTGCCAATGTGGTGTGCTGACGCTTCTCATTTTGTTCTCCATGACAGAGGTAAAGTTTTGTTGGGTACTTCGAGCGGATTGCAGAGCTACATCATAATATCTCGCATGGTAGAGGTCGAAGAGATAGGTGTGATATGCCATTCAAAGTGCCAATTGTCATTATTGCCTCAAGGCTGATCAAAGGCATGTATGATGTATCATTAACCGAAGCTATAATTTTTGCGATGAAACAAGATTAAAACAATACATCCATCCCGCACAAAGTGATGGTACAAATGAATTTTTCTAAGGGCTCAAACCTTTCAAACACAGGTCGGAGAGCCTCGTTGAAGAGCTCCAACAAATGTGGCCCAACCCTCAATGCTACAATGTTTCCTTTTTTCAAGTTTCTTATCACCACAATTCGTGAGGTCACAATTGGGAGCCTCAGGCTAGCCATTGGAAATGTGACTTGCATGTAAGTTTACCTGTGACCTTCTTCAACCCCAAGTCGCAACACTCTTACATAAAAAATTTAGATGGTGAGCTCCATCATCTGACGGGCAGACGCAATCTGTGAAGTGAGAAGGCTGCATTAAACATCTGGCATTGTCATCCTAGAACCCAATAAGGTTGAATTTCCAGCCACTCGAATAGTCTCGTTGAGGAGTATCATCTACATATCCTAGAGTGCAACCTTCCCAAAATCACAACTATGCAACCTCTGCTAGGGTTGCTAAGTCGCAAATTTGTTATCGTAAGAAACTTGGCAACTCGTGAAAATTATGTGAGTATGCCACCTCCTCTACCTTCAGAATGTGACTGAACTTATTTTGATGTTCGAAAAGCTAAGGGCCCCTAGGATACTAATAATCATTCACTGCAAAGCCCAAGGGTTAGAAATGATGGTTACTTGATTGATGGAGGATTTAGTCGCCTCTAGGAGGCAACCATTCACTCAATAGGTGAGGGTATGTCTTATGACGGGCATCTCCAATATTTTTAAAGGACGAAGACATTTCCTAATCCGGTTAGGCCCTGATAGTTCTCCATACAGAGACCCCAATATAAAGCATTAGTTCATAAAAGTTGATTTGCGAAAGTCAGGGAAATGAAACCGCACTTAACACTCGTCCTGTGGATAAAACAAGCCAGAGATGAAAACATGTATGAGGAAGTCTAGGAAGAACCTAAAAGAACACTCACTATAAAAATTCCACAACACGAGAAGGGACTATCCAAGGGTCCAAATTTATTATTTGTTAATTTCATGATTTTAATTAATTGGTTGTGTTTTCTAGTGTCAGTGTTTCTTTAAAACCATTTCTGACCTATGTTATTTTCATGCTGATAAGATGAAAGAAACAATATATTGGTGTACACAAGTGTATTTTGGTTTCTCGTGGAGTTCACGTGACCAGGGTTTCCTCTAGCAAGGAAGGTGGTCCCTTAAAAGCTCTAGGAACCTCACAATAAAATAAAAGGTACCTAGCAATCACATTATCCCAACAGTTGGGCAATAAGCATTCAAGGGTTTCCAACAACCCTCAAAATACTCCTCTTCTCCTTCATCGTAATGTGAGCATCAATCACCATTATGTCAGCACCTATGTTAGAACTAATTTGAGGATGTAACAATCAATAGGCAGGAGAAAGTTGTGAGGAAGTTAAAGAGTAATGAGGGAAGGTTAATAGTAACGGTAGGTGAATAACCACCTCATCTCTATAAATGAGACCTCATGCCTCATTGTAGAGGATTTTTATCTTTTTCACTTGAGTGGAGCATAGGACTAGATAACTAACTTGTGCTTGAGAGCTGGAGGCCTTCATCTCTTGGTAGCTAGTAGAGGGAGCTATAGTGAGGATAGAGTATTGCATAAGGAATTGGTATGAATAGCCCACTTCCCATTGTTTGGTCTCGACAATTTGCAAGATATGTATTTGAAGTTACAACAACACTAATAATATATTCTCCTCTTCTGGTATTGATTAGCATTGTTTCTCATGGTGGTAGTATTATCTATCTGATATTTTAGTATATTTATATGTGTGATTTCTTTTACACAATATGTTATGGACTCATTCATAGTGGTTTCATGTATTTTTTTCTTTCGACTCAGTGTTTATTTTTTTCCTTTCCATGTCAATGATCTATTATGAACTACTTTGCAACTATCTTTTGGCATGTTCTTGTTCATGTATATATGACTGGGTTTTGTCTCACTGATCCCTTTCATGGCATTCCCCTTCCAATGATGCTTAGACTTGCTTGTATTTACGTTTGTATTTTTTCAATCTTGGGCTGATTTTGTTTCACTATCTGGTCATTTCACTCTGATCCTCGCTTCGACAACTACTCATCTAACAGCCAAGAGCGAAAAAATGTATGGTGGCGGATTGGCCCACATACTGAATGGGGATTTTATCCCAAATGGTGTGAAGTATAATTGGGACTTCACACTTAGACTTCACATCGGGGAGACACCTCTTTTGTGTTGGCGGTACATTCCAGGCCGTCAACAAAATTGGTGATAGAAGGAGGTCGAGATGAAAAATTGAGCCCTTGGAGCCTACAGTTTAGTCTCATATCTGAAAAAGTCTCATCCCCATTTGTTCTCCTGAGTTGTTTATCAAAATTATCTATTTTTTAATGGTTAATTCCCGATGGACCTCTCTATCACTTATCTCAGTTAAAGGTCGATAGCGAGAATGGAATTTCCATAACTGAGAACCTTTGTGATTTTCTTGAGTTTTTTGAATCTTAAGAAATTGATGATGAGGAGTTTTCTTGTATTATTTTCTCTCCCACCCTTGAAGGTCGCATTAAGAAATGGTGCCACACGTTACTAATAGATTCCATCCATTCATTTGAGAAAGTCATCATTGAGCCTAAACACGCTTTTCATAGGTACAATTTTCAAGATGTCTTAATAAGAATAAAAGAGATCAGAATGAAAAATAAAAAAAACTTTAGAGGAATTTTATATTAGATTTGTTCATCCTAGTTTTGAGTTCCCTGAAAGAGGTGTCGATTGGGCATATTTAATTGAATAATTTCAACAGTTAGTTTTTGTGTCTTTGCAACACCTTCAATCTAAAATAAATCCCGATCCTTCTGACTGTCATGATAACCTTCAAGTCACTAATTATCCAGATTCAATCCCTAATATTGTCTTGTCTATCTCTATGATTCAGGAACAACTTCGAGCCTCCAATTTGGAAATTACTATTTGTGACATTTTTCATCCTCCTCTTGATTTTCCTAATGAAGTTTCGGTCACAAATATTTTAGGTGATGAAATAGGCTTGCACGGAAATGAACCATGTTGTATCACCTCTGAATCGTTCATACACCTTGTCAAATAAAAACTTGAAAACCATGTTGATTAGCATATTTCGCTATTAATGAAACCAATCTCGAGTTCATTGAACATATGCCTAGGTCTAGTTCTGAATCTCATGCACCTGTCACCTATGACTTGGGCCTTCTCTTGGATGAAGATAGTTTTCCTATAAAAATCATAGATCATGAAATGCATGTGGATTCATTCCTCCCTCTGGATGACAATAATGCATGGCATGAGGATCTTGCTACGATTGGTGCCCCAACATTTGAACCATTTTGTCCATTATACCTTTATTTTTTTCATGATTCAACCATGCCAGTGATTTATACCAGTCATTCAAAACTTTCTCATGCTAACATTGCTTGTAGTGATGAACATGAAGGTGATGTTTCACAATTGCACTATGAGAATGATGAATCTCTTATTTCTAATCTCTTCCATACACAATCCTTAACCAGTAGAGAAAGAGACCTTATGTCTCAACAATCTCAGGATGTTTCTCTCACTGATTCATCCTCACTTTTAATCCAAGAAGAGCCTAATGAACCAGATACCCAACCTAAGAAAATTGGTGGCTTCAATGATTATAATTTTTCTGAAAAATTATTCACTTACACCTCTAGTGATTTCCATTTGTATCTATTTGTTGATCCTACTAAGCGACCTAAGTTCGATGTTTCACCTTTATAATTTTCAAGGACTCATTAGGAGGCTGAGGCACTTCATCTTCCACTGATGGTTATGTCAAGTTCTCACGATCCTGATGAGACTCTTGAACCAGGTCAAATGAGGGCTTCATAAATTTGGGTTTCCGCGCACCACACTGTCGACAAAATATTGTTGAACGCAAACTCATCTTCGAAAGGTTATTATTTGAGGGATTTTTTTTTGAACATGAATTTTTGTCCCCTAACAGGTGATATGCATCAAACTCTATACCCTAATATGTTTGCTGAAGGGAGTGCACTTGACATTGGCTCAGATCTTTTTGACTGTTGCCTGACTGTTACAGATTTCAACCAGGTACAAGCAGAGTATCATTTACAATCCAAACACTTAACCTATCTATTTCCTAAATCTCTTTTGGTCAATTCATCTAATCCTTGGGAGTTTGAGGAATGTGATCTGTTGAAATGTCAATCTATCAGTATTCAAACTACTCACCAAAATAACAACATTACAACTAATAGTTATCTAGTCACCGTAAATGATGGCTACATGCATTCACTAGTTAATCTCACAAAACCACTGGAATTCGTTAACTCCCCATTTGAAAGTCTAGAGTTTTTCCACGGTCGGGATGCGCTCCAACTCCTATTGATGGGTATCTTAGTTCCTCACGTCCTAAACCAAACCCATGGAAAACTTCAAACTAGGGTTTCTAAAATTAGGGTTTCTACACTTGAATCCTCTGATATCTCATTTTCACCTCGTGATTGCCTACTTGTTCCATGCCATAAAATATATCATCCTCATTGTTATGATAAGGTTATTTCTCTACTAGAAGGATGTTATCCGACAAATTTCTGCACAAGCAGACAACATCCTATCTCACTTGCACCAGTTTAATGGTTAAACATGATTGTATGTGTGCCATGGATAGATGAATATAGGTTTCGAGTACATCCTCTTGTCTATTAGGATTGGACTTTAGTTTTTCTTGAACAATATTTTCTGGCATGTTCTCTGGTAAGTAGCCATGATCTTCTTGTTTTTTTTTCATGTTTTACAGGTAATCTTTGTTGTTGGTGCGCAATTTTTTATGTTGGTTGTATTTGCAGACATCCTTGTTCTTACAGGTCGGGAAGTGATGCGATGGTTGCACTTGAAGTTCGATAATGATGATTGTACACTGCCACCTTGCAAATAACTAATTGATGATGATTAAAAAAGAAATTGAGGATGGTCCATAAGCCCATCCAAAGAAGAACATATCAAAGAAAACACATTGACGTAGTGTATAGTTGGTCATGGAGCCAAATAAAAAAAAACTAGTCATGTTCCTAGTTGAAAGGAGTATTTGAAGGAAAACGCAAACCCCGGTGTCGGAATTATGACTGTGCCAGCGTAGAAGGAACAAAAACCTATCAACAGATACATAGGAATGAAATGAAGCACACATGGTTACCTATCATTCATCTGGAACATGTGCCTGTGATAGAGGTGCTGATAATATCTTGCAGTATTATTGAAGCCCTCTGCAGCACATCGATAGCAGGACATTTGGCTGACAGAGATAGTAGGTGAACAATATTTTTCATATCAAGAGTTCTGTATATTCTCGGTGGTTTTCGAATGGCTCTAACACCAAATATTTATGCACTCATTTCATTTCTCTTTATGGGTGGCTATGTTTATAGTTTATCTACAATTGTTGTTCCACTTCTTTTAGCCAAGACATCTCCTCCAGATATTCGAGTGAAACTAGCAACCCTTCCATGGCTAAGAAATTCAGGAGGAAATTTTCATGGTTATTTTATGTCCTTTCTATTATATCGCACCTAGTTGGAGGATTGTGGTAGCAGCCTTAATGGGTCCTTCACTATTCTATGTAACAACAAAGCTTCCTTGGTTGGTAGAAGGACTAGGAAGCAGATCCCAACGGGCCACGAGAGGAGAAAATTCACCCTAGAGGAAGAAATAATTGACGTGTTATTTACATCAACAAACTCAGAATAGTCAAACTTAATGCTAGAACAACATTCCGTTGGACCAATTCTCCCTACCCCATTTCTCCATGCCACCGTGGTGCATTGATGCTTCTCGTTTTGGTCTCCATTACTGAAGTAAATTTCTGTTGGGTGCTTTGAGCAGATTGCAGAGCTACGTGGTGCGATCAGGCACGATAGAGGCCCATGAAATAGGTGTGATATTCCATTAAGAGTGCCAATTTTCATGATGGTCGCAAGGCTGATCGAAGGCATGTAGGATGTATCAGTAACCAGAGTTATATTCTCTGCGATGAAAGAAGATTAAAAAAATACATATAGCCCTGACAAAGTGATGGTACAACTAAAGTTTTCTAAGGGCTCACACCATTCATACATAGGTCGCAGTCACATTGGTTAGATCCAACAAATGTGGCCCAACCCTCAACATGACCATGCGTCCTTTTGTCAAGTTTCATATCACCACAAGTCACAAGGTTGCAGTTGTGAGTCTTAGGCTAGCCATCATATTTGTGACTCACTTGTAAGTGTGACCTGTGACGTTATTTAACCCCATTTCAACACACGCGTACATCAAAAATGTATATGGTGAGCTCCATACTCCGACGGGCAGACAAAATTTGTGAAGTGAGGAGGCTGCAGTAAACATCTCGCATTGTCATCCTAAAAGCTAGTAAAGCCCACTTTCTAGCTAGTCACAGAGTCCCATTTAGGAGTCTCATCTAGGCATCCTGGAGTGCGACCTTCTAAAAATCACAAATATGAAACCTCTTCTGGGGTTGCTAAGTTGCAATGTTGATGTCAAAAGAAAGTTGGCATACGATGTGACTTGTGCGCCTTTGTGACCTCTACCACCTTCAGAATGTGACTCAACTTATTTCGATGTTACAAAATCTCAAGATCCCCGGGATGATGACAATAATTCAGTACAAAGCCAAATGCTCGGAAATGATGGTTTATTGATCGATGGAAGATTTAGTCACCTCCAAGAGGAAATAATTCACTCATTAGTTGAGGATCTATTTTATGATGGGAATCTCCAATAGTTGAAAGGAGGAATACATTGCCTAATGTGCTTAGGCCCTACTAGTTCTGCTTACATAAACCCTAATCGAAAGCATCAATTAGGAAAATTTTATTTGTGAAAGCGAGAAAAATGAAACTACACCTAACACTCTTCATGTGGATAAAACAAGCTAGAGATGAAAACATGATGAGGAAGCCTTTGAAGACCTTGCAAGGCCACTGACTCTAACAATTCCATAGCAGGAGAAGGGGTCCAAATTTATTATTTGTTAGTGTCACTATTTTAATTAATTGGTTGTGTTTTCTAGTATTATTATTTGTTTAAAACCATCTGTGACATATGTTATTTGCATGCAAAGAAGAGGAAGGAAACAATATATTGGTCTACACAAGGGGATTTGGGTTTCTTGTGGAGCTCACGTGACCATGGTTTCCTCTAGCAAGTAAGGTGGTCCCTTAAAATCTTCAGGAACCTCACAATAAACTCAAAGGTACCTAGAAATCACATTATCACAGCAGTTTGGAAACAAGCTTGATAGGGTTTCCAAGAACCCTCAACATCCTCCTCTTCTCTTTCATCGTAGTTTGAGCATCGCTCACAATTATGTCAGCAACTATCTTAGAACAAATTTGAGTATTTAACAATCAGTAGGCAGGAGAAAGCTATGAGGAATTAAAAGAGTCATGAGGGGAGGTCAAGGGTCACGGTAGGTAAATAATCACCTCACCTCTATAAAGGAGCCCTTTTGCCTCATTCTAGAGGATTTTTGTTTTTGGCACTTTAGTGGAGGCCAGGACTAGAAAATTGCCTTGTGCTTGAGAGCTAGAGGAAATTGGTTCTTGGTAGCTAGTAGATGGAGTTGTAGTGAGGCTATGATTTTTCATCAGACATTTGTATGAATAACCCATGTTCCATTTTTGGGTTTTGACGAGTTGTAAGATATATATTTGAAGTTGCAGTAGCATTAATAGTATATTCTCATTTTTTAGGTTCTAATTCACATGCTTGCTCATGGTGGTAATATTAGTTGTCTGATATTTCACTATATTTGTGTGTCACTTTCATATATGAAATATGTTATGGACTTATTGATAGTGGTTGCATGTATTTTTTTCTTTCGAATCGGTGTTTACTTGTTCCTTACCATGTCGATGATCTATTGGGAACTACTTTGCACTTAACTTCTGGTATGTTCTTGTTCATGTATGTCTCACTAGGTTTTTGGCTCACATATCCCTCTCTTGATGTGCCTCTTCCTATTTCCTCTTAGAATTTCTTGTATATATGTTTGTATTTTGTCAATCTTGGGCTGATTTTGTTTCATTTCCTGGTCATTTCATTCTTATCCCCACTTCGACACCTTCTCATCGTACAGCCAAGAGCGAAAACACTTATGGCAGTAGCTAAACCCACATATCGGATGGGCCTCCCATCCCAAACAATGTGAGGTCTAATTCGGACTTCACACTGGGGATACCTCCTTTGTTGTTGCCAGTACATTCCAGCTTGCCAACAAGACCGATTATAGCCCTTTTTTGAGTGAATGTAAAGGTGAAAAAGAAGAAAACTACCTAGATAACCCCTAGGTAACTCCATAGTAACCCCCCTCCCAGGCTGAAAGTTAGTTGAAGCCAGAATCTAGTAGGACACAGGGTATTATTAGCATTCCCCATACCCTAATACCCCTACCCACCCTACCCGTCATCCTCCTACCCCTCCCTCTCCCCCTCCCCCTCCAAGAAGATTTATGTCTGGTGATATTAAGCTACCTATTTTCGAGGAACTAGAGCAAAATATCCAAAACAATTTTGGTTTCTAGATGAAGTTGTATGGACAACGAAGCATATCGATGATGAAGATATAAAGAAGGTGCATCTCATTACGTCACTGCGAGATAGAGAATTGCCATGGTATATGAAGTATTCGACTAATGATATGCTACATTTGCATACATTAAGAAACATTGGTAGAGGAATTTAAGAAGCAAGAGTATGAATCACAATGAATTACTAGGTTAAAGGAGATAAAACAGAAAACTAATGGGTCTGTATGAGTGTTTGATCAAATATTTAAGGTGTTATTGGACCAAGTAATTTAAATACCTCAGCGACAAAATAAATAATGTTTTATAGTTGTGATGCTACAGTATATCATGTTTCTATTAACGCAACAGAAGATAGAAACTTAAGTTGAACCTTTGGAAATTGCAATGATTGTGTGGATGCGTAACATGTACAGATTCATAACAGGTTGGCCCAAAGATATTGGGCAGGTGGAGAAACATTTTATTCACCTTTAAATATTTTAGACAACCATTTGGTGGTCCAAAAGGTCTTGATTGGGAGGAATGGTCCGAAATGATCAAGGAGTGATCTGGAGGATCCAAAATAGGGTCAAAGTTCAAGAAAATGCTCAAAAATAAAAAATTTCAAATACTTTTGAAACCAACTTATTTGAGTATATCATTGTTTTGAATCCAACGCAACTTGAACGGCAAAAATATGACTTCATATGAAGACGTTATTGAAGGTTAAAGTTCAAGTCCACGGTAGGAAAAGAGTAAAACTTCAAAGTCAAAGTCACTGCTCCAGGTTCCACGGGTCAATAGTCAATGCATGATTCCCACAGTTAAGGCTCTATGCTAATGGTTCTGATTGACACATGGCACTTCCATAATTTGACAAGTGGCATTGCATGTTTGGTTGATTTTAGACCAATCCTGAGACGACACATGGCCTTATCGGAGGGTGATACAAGGTCCAATCAGAGGGTGATACATGGCCCTATTGGAGGGCGACGCATGGCCTTACAATACCGGTTAAGAAATTGTTAGGAAAACCAACATATTGGACATGATTCAATATGACGAGTTGTCGAAAACAACGTCCACACCTCACCGGTACACTAAACATGATCCTTGTTGAATATATTGACGCTGTACAAACTCCACGCCTCACCACTACACTACAAATGATCCTTGTTGAATGTATTTACGCTACATTTATTTAAAGGATATATGTTATAGTTTTGGCATAAAAAGAAGACAGATCCCACCATTGTTGGCGGCTCCGCCATATCTGTCAATGGTTATATAATATCTCCTATCAACTAAACAAAGGAGCTTTAGAAGGCCAAACATTTTAGATATGCTCAGATTTGGAGGAGAATACAGAGATTTGGTTCAACCAATAAAATGAAGTGACTGGCCATAAATTTTAAAGGGATCAAGTGGTAGTCATTTTTTGGGCATCAATTTGGAGGACTACACAGATGTACTTGTTTGGTAGAGTTCGTTAATATTTAATGGTGTGAAAAGCTCAGGAATGATCATTGCTTCGACGTGCTCTCAACTACTAGAGATGCAAGAGCTTTAGGGTCGGTTGTGCTAATCTCGTCCCTCCGTCTCTCTTCTGCATGAGGTGCGGATTTCCATTCACTCTAGGGGCTGGAGCAACATAGGATAGCATTTTTAGCAGTATTTCGCATGAGTTGCTACTTCAAAGATTCTACTATCATTACATCCCATTTTTTGCCTCTGAACTGCTAGGTTGTTTGAATTATTTATAATTTCAATGCGTTTGATGTGAAACCCTACTCTCTATAATATTATATTGGAACTATTATTTTAAAATAATAATAATGACTACTTGCAAGTCACAAACAATTGCATGCACCTTATACAAATCGAACAAAGTCACACGAGAGGGATGTGACCTAGTCTCACAATCACAACACCCTAGAGAATAGTCGCATGAGAGGGATGCGACTTGTGACTTATACAGAAGTATGCTCTCATTTTCTCCGATTCATGTCACATAGCTCAATTTATGTTTCATAAATGAGATCTTTCTCTCTTATACACACAATATGGTCAACATGTCATGACATGAGACGACTTCAAATTTTCCAAGAAGTAATAAAAAAGGAGAACGTGTACTTTTGTGATGTGTGAACTAAAATTTTTGCTCCAGTGAAAACATGAATAACATCTCCTCCCCCAATTACATGCCTGTGGCATAGTGCATTAGGAAAAGTACATGTTAGGAAAAACAAATTGGAGAATAATGTGAGGAATCCTCCCTCCTCTATCTCAACATTGTTGTGTGTAACGGTTATTTAAATAATTCAGCCAAGAACAACGTGACTGGGAAAAAGGTCCATTTAATTTTAGTTTCTCCTTCAAATTTTTACTAGAAAGATGATATATATATATATATATATATATATATATATATATATATATATATATAGTTTATAAGCGAAGACTCAAAGGAGAAGAAGGGTTGGTAGCTACTTGGTTGACTCACAATTTTATTTTGCATTGGAGTGAAAAATGATTTGAACCTGATTGGTGGGCATCAACTCTGATGTGAAATAGGGCACTGGAAAATGCCAAAAGAAGTGTGGGAGGAAAGAGTGTGTATTATTTTCTGTTTTGGAAAAGTGGAAATAGAAAAGCATTTCATTTTAGAATTTGAGGCCTTTAGAGACATCAAGGAAAGTTATGCAGATATTTGGGTAGCTATCTCTTGGGATATTCTATTCAACAAGTGCTTTGTCAAGAGGCTAGGATATTTTACTGTTAAACATCATAGGAAAAGGGAAATCTATCCCATGGGCTATCTTTAGTCTTGTGGATGTCAAAATAACTTCTTCTTCTTCTTGTATATTCTTCCAACCTTATCTACCTCCCTCAACATAATGGATAGGCTATAACGTTATACACTGAATGTAACATATATATGATAGGTGCGGTGGCAGGTTCGTTGACCCCGCCACCACTATCTTTCAAATTTTTAAATATTTTCCATATATCTACCATATATATATTCTTCCAAACTTATCTGCCTCCATAAACATGATAGAGTATAAGGTTATAAATTGAATGTAACATATATATGATAGGTGGGGTGGCAGGCCCGTTGTCCCAGCCACTTTAATCTTTGAAATTTTTAAATATTTTACATATTTTTTATACATAAAAAAACCAAAAATCATACCAAAATTACACTTAATGAGGATCGAACAACCAACCTCCACCAATATAACATGCACTCTATACCATTGAGCCACAAGCCCATTTGTTGAATATTTTTCTGTGTATTTTCCTTTTAAGTGCAAGACATAGCGTTTTTCGCTTATTTTAGCCATTTAGAGACTGTTTTCAGCATATAAAGAGTTGATATATGGATTTTGAGGCCTTGTTAACGCATTGGTGACATTATTTCAATGATATGGAGTGAATATTTTGATGTACAAGAATTTTGAATAAGAGGCCTCCCCGCTAAAAGCTCGGCCCAGAGACGTAGGCTTGAAGATAACCGAACTCTGCTATCGATGTGTTGGTGTTATTGTCTCTTGTGTGGTTTTTTTGTTTGTTGGAATGTAATTTCAAGATTTAATGTCTTTTTAATTGATCTATTTTTAATGGTGATTTTATTACATGGAGCACTTTTAAGAATATAATAAACCAGTATCAATTTCGATAGAGATTTTAGATCAAGGTGAGTGAGAGGGGAGGGGAGTGGGGGTATATTGGGACTTGTATGAAAATATTGCATGGAGTATTATATATACCATTGAGTACTTCCCTTGGTTGTGAAACTACCTAGTGGTCTATACTCAAGGATGGACCTATACGAAAAGACTACGTGGACTAGTATATCTACCATTGATTACTTCCCTTGGTGGTGATCAAAATACTTAGTGAGTTGGAATCAAGGATGGACCTATATGAAAATATTGCATGGAAAAATATATCCACCACTGAGTGTCTCCCTTGGTGGTTAAATTACTTAGTGAGATGGATTTAAAGACGAAATTGGCCGAGGAACACATGGATCTATGGAGAATACACACCATTAAGTGCTTTCTTCAACTAATAGACCACTTAGTGAAGCTGGTTGAAGAATAAATAGAGATAAGTACTAATTATTAGTGTATAGAAGTTTCTATTTAAGTTATGATTTAATATGTTTTAAAAATTTTATGACTGATCTCATAAGAATCATGTGTTTTTTTATGTAAATGAACTACTAAACTATCTAAATTAAATATATGAGGTTGAATACAAGAAAAAAATATCAACATGATAATATAATAGTGCCAGTAGTAGCATAATAGGCCTGTGTTGGTGTGATAGCCTCGGTTATTTTCCACCAATGTATAAAATGTAAATATTTGATTAAAAAAAATGGGCCGAGTTAAAGGGACAAAAATTCCAGAGTTGAGTGGGTTACTTGTTGGGGATATTTTTAAGGTTTCCTTACAACAAGAATTTGAGTTGGTTCATGGAAAATAATAGTTGTACTAAAGGGGAAATTGTATTTCTTTATTAGCTATAAGAAAAGGATAAAACTTATATCACTAGAAAAGCCTTATCGAGACAAATATGATGATAACATCTAAATTGAGTTTTGGAAACTTGGAATAATTAAAAAAAAAAAACACCCCATTTCTCTAATTGTACCAAGGAAGTGGGTTTAAGATATTATATACACTTGTAAGGGTAAAGGGATGTATTTAAAGTTGGACCAAATATCACACTAAGAGGGGGGCTGGGGGGGAGGGGGGGGTGGTGGGGGTGGGCGGTGAATCAATGTGTTAGGAATTTTATTATTCCATGATTTTTATCAATAAACAATCATGTACAAATGTATTATAACATATCTATTTTATATAAGTTAATATAGAAATGTGTCAATAAGGCACTAAAATTTCAATAACGCATCAAGAATTCTTCTCATAAACACACAAGGAGACACAAGCTTTTATGTGGAAAACTATACTAGAAAAAACCACAATTTGTTTTTTCAATTTATTACATAGATTTGTAGGGTGTGACCTACTGGATGCAGCCACCCCCAAGATATTAAAATTGATACTTGTGTTGCTACAACTTGATTGAGGCACCAACCTTGAAAATATGCAAGCAACAACTAACTATAGGTTACAAGTTGACTGAGACACCAACCTAAGATATTAGCAAGCTTTGACTTGTTGTAGGCTCCAAGTTGATTGAGGCACCCACCTCCTCCCTTAATTTCTTATGAACCTCTTTTCAGAATATTTCAAACCAGATTTACTTTCTCTGCAAATAATATAAATATTCAAATTGAATCACTTGTTATTGTCATATTGTTATCAACATCCTGTCATACCATGTCCAAACTCTGATTTGACCTGCTTATATATCTGGTCATATAAAAACCTTCTCGGAATATATTATTGTCATATAGCCAAAGCTAAATACAACTTTCTCTTATGATCGAAGACACATAATAGAGATAATAAATATCATGGTCATAAAAAATACAACATCAAGGTTTTTCAAGCCTTCATAACTGTTCCCCTCTAGAATTTGATCACTATGTTTCTTCCAAAATCAAATATGGATAAAATTGAGCCCATAAAACATATAAAACCATATATAAAATTAAATCTTCTGCAAATAGACCCTATCAAGGAGCGTTCCACAAAATTCTTGATTTCTGGTAATTGTCTCTACAAAAATGTATAGTTTTGTCGAGTAACAATTCATCAAAATGAAATTTTTGTGGAAGAATTAAAAAAACATTCACCTGAAAACCACTGAATTTTTTTTTTACCAATTGAGATATATGATGAACATTATTACATAAGGCTTCCAAATTATTTTTGTATTAGCTCCAAAAGGGAAGGCGTGGGGATTCAACTGATATCTCTATTCATATATAATGTGTGTAGGCAGGTCAACCAACCATTGTAACTAGAACCCCTCCAAGTTTGAGATGAACACACAATATATATTTTACGTGCACATGTGACTCATCTTGCGCACCTCGTGTTAACTCATGCCACGTCACATGGAACCAGAACCATTAGGTTTTTGTTATTTGTGTCTATCCTTTTCTAAATATGTATAATATTTACAAACAATAACCATTGTTATTATGTTATAGCCAATGTTGCCTCTAGATATCTACTAGATTTAAATCCTACTCCAAATGGTGATCAAAATTTACTATTAAAATCTACCAAATTTGGTTTCCACTTCTGCCAAACTGAACTCATATTTATAGTTACATGTTAACACTAATCATTCACACATAGCCGAGACCGAAAGATTTGAATCAAATTATATTTAAACTATGATCAAATACTTCGCAGTGAAACATGGAATAACAAAAACTTCAAATGAAACCAAATCTCAGCCATAAACCAGTTATAGAGACAAATCCATAACCAAAAACATTTTTTTCAATAGAACATTGTCGCCATGAGAGTTAACGAACCAAAATGTCATAACTAGAAGAGATTACAAACCAAAATCACATCGTGACCATAATCACATGAGTTCATGAAACAAGCTAAAATTAGTTTGTCATCATAATCCTATTTTCTCCACATAAATTCTACCTTTATTAATCCACAAGACTTGTATATATACTTCGAATGAATTAATGTTCACTTGTTGCCCTTGGAACAAATTATTATGTGTGTATATATTGGATTTACAATCATAAGTTTATTGGGCGCCGACCATATTCTTGTGGTATGTGCCTATAACCTAATGTTTCAACAAGGTCTTCCATGTAACCAATGTTAACCATATGATCACTTTGGTGCCATCTGACTAGTGACCATGATTTTTTATTTAAATTCCTAGCTTTGTGTCATTAAAGTATGTACCTTGGTCCCATATGACTATGCTTTGTGGTTGTGTCCCTAAGGGTACCTAGTGATTTGCAAGATGAAATCAACATGATGTCATCATGCCACATGGAAACCCGTGAAAGATGCCACACGACATCCATATTTGAACATTTACCCAATTATAAGTTGCTAAATATACTTTTCATGTGGGAATCCAAGGTGCTGCCACATTACCTTGTTGATGCCATTTGCTGACTATGTGGGGAGGCTACCTCATCCAACCAAATGTTGTCATGTGTGATCCTTGTTGATTGCACAAGTAACTATGTGCCATCTACATAATTACATCGAACCAATCATAATGTGCCATGTGTCAATGGAGAATTAGGACACGATGGTGAGGTATGACTATGTAGGTGTCCTTGTGTCATCTATGTCATTTCATTTGACCAATCATAATGTTCCATTTGTCAGTCATGGATTAGCCATGGTACTCCAATTAACTCGTTCACATGTTGGATTATCTCCATCGTTCGATCTAAAAAAGGTGAAAACTCTTAAATTGTGTTAAAGGTCATGTAAGTCCTACCAAAATCTATTATTGAACTTACCAATGAACCATGGATCTTCCCGAGACTAGCACACTTTTTAGCTTATTAATATTTTGATGTTTTTGGCCTATAGTTTTGGGCATTCAATAGTGTTAATTTTCAAATGGCCATAGCTTTACATTTGAGAGGGGTTTTTGAGAGTGAGATATATTGTTAGAAAGGACTCGACAAGGACTATACAATGAGGATGTTTATAGGATCATTATAGAAACATAGCCTTGTCAAGAACATAATAAACTTCAATATTCCTTTAACATCACCTAATGAGGATATGCAAGGTAGGAGTTTTCATACTGATTTCTTTGACCCATGAACAACACTTTTGTTGTCTCACACATCCCCTTTTACATCAATGAAAACACTATGTGCAACAAGATGAATACTTGAAGAACTAGGACATTTCAATCATACCAGAACCTATGATATGCATTTATTTCCATGTGATATGTCATGACTAATCTAATTGTGTTATTAAAGCAATCCAAATAGATTCCTTGGCTTTGAAGATTATTCCTTTGTGAGGAAGCTTGCCAAGGGATGGATCACTCGAGGGACTAGAAAGTAGAAAATGGGATGCTTGAACTTGGAAGATTTGTGACTAGAAGGAAGAGGAAATCAAAGCAATTTGGTTTCAAAAAGGTCATGTGCATGCTCAGTGGGATCAAGCATACATTGGGGAAGTAATGAGACAAGTTTTTTCCAATGAATATATTAAGGATAGTGGACGACATGGCTAGACATTGGAGGTATATCAGGCTTTGGAATCAACTAATTTAGTAAGACAAAGTGCAATGGAAGAAATGTGGGCTAGAAGAGGCCACTTGGAAAAAGGCTAATTGAACAAGGGAATCTCGTCGATTTTTTTTACTGTGTAAATGAATGTAAAATATTTTTTTATATAAATATCCCTATGGAAATTTTGTGTTCTGGATATAAGAACACCGAGGAAAATGTTCCTCTAAGTGTGTGGGTTTTGTAACAACCCTTTCTCTACCTCGCTTGTAAATGTCCTTGTGAATTGTAATTCATGTCATAATATGGAAAATGTAAGATATTGATACGCTGGAGGAGTGGAAATTTATTTAGAGACTGAGGAAGAGGAGTTTCTTATGGAATATCTAAACCCAGACCAAAGGGACTTCATTTATTTAACTACCAAGCTCGTTGGAAAATTAAACAGTTTTCTGGTGTAGGTATTGAAGCTGTGTATGGGTATCCTATAGATAAGTATGTGCCCATAATATCCTTAATCTCATGGGACATGTTAAGAAATTAAATACACAATAGAGGTACGTGAAGAAGGGTGAGCATGGAAGGGGTGGAAGGTAGTTATAGGTAAAAAAGGAAACCTTCTAGTATGGGAGGGGGGGAGGGGGGGATTTGGAAGAAGGAGAGTTGAAGATTGTTTAGTTTTCTCTACAATTTGAAGGGAGGTCAGGTTGTTATGAAACTAGCTCACAAAATAGAAGAAAAGTGACATCAACGACTTAAAAATAAGTCACTTCGAGGGGGAAACCTTCTTTACATTACATAAATGAAGTATTCATGGATGATACACTTGATAAAACCTCCTTTCTATATATAGGATTCCATGGGGTCACAATATAATCCTATCCGACCTAACAATAATAATTTAAGGGCACAATAATAACAATATTTCCTTTCATGGGGCATAATAACAACAATATCGAGGCTACATGGGTACAACAGTAACAATAAGGGTGCTACACTAACAAAAATAAGGGACTAAACTAGTAATATACGAACCTAACATGGCCCTCTCCTTCAAAAAAGTGTTGTCCTCAATGCTTGAGTAGCTCTGGATGCTTCTGTATAAAATTCTCATCCTCCCATGTGCAATCTTCAGTGGGTAAGTTCTTCCAGTTAATGAGATACTTTGAAATTGATCGATTTCATAGCTTTTGAGTTCTTGCTTACGTGATTGCTCAAATTCCAATAAGATTTTTCCTTGCTCTTCAAGTTCCTGCAATATTGCTTGAACTAGAATTTTGTCACCTATAACCGTCTTTATGCATGAAACACGGAAAACTAGGTGCACTCGAGAATAAGTAGGAAGCTCCAATTTGTATGCCATAGTTCCAATATTTTGCAACACCTTGTAAGGACCATATTACTTTGGTGATAATTTATTATCCTTCTTAGCTCGCTTGAGGAAAATATGTTTGTATGGTTGTAGCCATAAAAATACCTAGTCTCCTACCTCAAAACTTCTCTCACTGCGATGTTTATCTACGTGTTGTTTCACTAGATTTTGTGCCAACTTTAGGTTATCCTTTAAGAGTTGGAGAACTTTTTTTTGATGCTTGATGTGATATTCCACTACTTTAACCTTCGAATTTTCTCTTAAAGATGACGTGATGTAGGGTGGATGATATCCATAAAGTGCCATAAATGGGGTCATTTTTGTTGCAGTATGGAAGGAAGTGTTATATCACCATTTAGCCAGAGGTAACCACTTGATCCATTGTGTTTGTTTATCAGATACAAAACAATGAAGATATCCTTCCAAACATTTGTTCACTATCTCAGTTTTCCCATCGGATTGAGAATGATAAGATGAGCTATGAGTAGTTGAGTACCCAAACAAGAAAATAATTTCATCTAAAGATTAAAAGTAAAAATGGGATCTATATTGCTTAGAATAATCTTCGGGTTTCCACGTAGCTTTTGAATTGTTTCCATAAATGAAGTAGCAATTGTACTTGCTTTAAATGGATGAGATAATGCACAAAAGTGTGCATACTTGGTAAGAATGTCAACTACCACCATGATGACATTGTTTCCTTCTGACTTAGGTAAACCTGTGATGAAATCCATTGGAACCTCCTCCCAACATTGACTTGGAATTGATAAAGGTTTTAGAAGACCCGAGGTCTTAATTGTCTCAACTTTATTCTGCAGAAAAACCAAAAGTTCCGCCACAATATTTTGAATAGCAGATTTAAGGCCATCCCAAAACAATTATTTCTACACCCTGTGGTAATTTTTTAAAAATCCTGAGTGTCCTCCTAAGGGAGAGGGGTGCAATTCCAAAATAATATTTTGTTTTATTTGGGAATTATTACAAAGATATAAGGGATATTTGTACCATAAGGAATGATTTTTCCAACTAGATGTATAAGATGTACTAGGATCTTGCTGCAACTTTTGAATGAGTGTCCATACTTCTTCTTCATTATTCCATTCATCCCTTGCTTCAGTTATCCAATTTTGTTGGATAATATAAATGGCACAAAGCAATGCTTCCACCTCTTCATCCTTTGTTGAGAGTGCATCTGCAACAACATTTATCTTTCCTTTTTGTAGATGATTTCAAAGTCATAACTCAACATCTTTGTGACTTTGTTCTTCAGGAGTAGATTCTATAATTAATGTATCCTTGGGAGTCTCTTTCTCCTCTTTTTGGCGTCTTTATCCCCAATATCTAATTAGGAATTCTGTTATAAAAATATGCAATTTTTATGTATTCTTCTTCCCATGGATACATGGGTAAGTTCTGGTTATGGTGATGGTGTATTTATATATGTTTTATTCAATTAAAATTTGAGATATGAATGTGCACTTTCTTTTGTAAAACAAGGGACAATAAGTATTAAGCTTGGAAGGCACTCTGTGCAGTATAAAAAGGAAAGAAAATCCTCACCATATTTTTAAATGAACCATGTTGAAAAAATGGAGATATTATCATAATACAAAGTCTGGGTGGAAGATGATCCTGGTATAATAGCCTAAAGCACAACTAAGTGGCCCCACACACATTCAAGTTTCCTACTTTAAATGCTCAACTTTATTTCACTAGTTAGATTGAAATTGAGCCATTCCTTAGCATGAAAATTATTTAAAAATAAAACACACTTGCATAAAAGAAACACACTTACATGTAATCAAAATTAAATTAATCTAGGAAAATAGGAAACTGTGATTCTCTTGATGCAACACTAAGTGATAAGCTATGAGATATTTAAGGCCTTTTCCACCAAGAGAGATTGTGGATGGCACTTTTGGTACTTTTCTTAGCTTATCAATAAACTTATCTTTAAAAGAAACAACTATTCTATGATAATAAGTTCATGAACAACACAAAGATGGAAGAAATAATATGCAATAATTGCATAAAATTAAATAAAATATACAATTGAATGAAATGCTACCATGATATATTTTTGAGTGACCTCATTTATTCTAAGAAAAAAGTAACAAACTATTCCATAATACTCAACTAAAATATTCAAGATCTAAAACTAGAGAATGAAAGTATGAGAAAAAAAGCTTGATTCTATTCCATCATAAGTTGGACAATTGCTCTAAGAGTCCTCCCTTTTGGAGTGGAGGAGGCACTCTTATTTATACAAAATCTTGCTTGAAACTAAAATCCCACTTGAGGATGGGACATTCCCAAGTGGTTACTATTAGAACCCTATAATTGAACCTCTAGGTTGATAAAAGGTTTAAAGGGGTAGCCACAAATCACTTTGGGCTAGAAACTAGTTTTTTCTAACCAGAAGGGGCTCCCTCACTAGAAAAAATATATAGATAAATAATATTGAAGCTCCTGAACTGTAGAGACTAGATCTGGAAAAGGAACTTAATATGCAATGGAAATTGTTGGTAGATTTACAAAAAGAGACACTAAGGTATGAAACCAATAACATAGTTCAAATTTCTAAACTAAAACATTAGTGCTTATGTAAGCCACTTGTAGAAATAGAGGCAAGGTAGGTACATATTTTAAAGTTGACATGAGTTGTAGTACAGTAAATAAATTGGAGAAACACATAAAAGTATATAAAAAAAATGAAATAGAGAATATTATGAATTATGTTACATACTTTCATGAACAAATATTTAGAAAAACAACGATGATGGAGAAAGGATGAATTCCATCATAATATAAATATCAAAAGTCATGCAGAGCATCTAACGATGAATTCTGTAAAACTTATTCAGAAATACACTTTTAAAATAAGACTCTAGTAATATATTTAGATTAACTATTTGCACGAAAGAAGCACAATAACTTGGAAAAAAATACCACATGAATCCCTTAAACTAGTAACGAAAAACATGCACTGAGATTTTATTCAAAATTATGAGTTCAAACACGGGGCCTATTTGGATTACAACCCTTCTTCCATAGTTTCTTTAGTCTCAAGTAAATTTTCATAAAATTAAAGAAATATGATTAGATGCATTGTATACATTATCCACTCAGTGGATCGATCCAACTAAGTTTAGAAACATCAAGATTTTGAACTAAAACTAAAATAAAACTAGTGATAAAATTACAACATTATCCTTAAAGAAAAACAATTCTATCCTATATACTAACTGATGTATTATCCATTCATTTTTATTCCTATCCTTAATTATCAAAACTACTAGGTTCATGCTTGATACAAAAATAAATAAATAAAATGTGTAGTCTGAGTTATTTAGCAAGTGAAGGCTTGCACAACAATTGTGCAGTGACCTATAGCTCGGCATGTACACGTGTTGCACCAACTAACAATGAGATAATGAGGATGATGACATGATGGCTGAGGTGGATAGGGACCCATATGATGTGTCTCTTCACACATGCAAGCTCCAAATTTGTCCAACAAATTTGAACATTTGAAATTGGGATGTCCTTCCCACTCTAAAACAAAACAAATTCCAACACATAATCACCTCTACCTTATGACTCCTAACCAACATCAAAATTCCAAAAAAAAAATCATACTTACAAATAGAATTTCATCAATTTCATAAGTCTATTAGCAAGGCATTGTGAAAATGGGTCTCTAAGTGGCACTCGTAATTCCCAAGCTATACCACCTGTGTAAACAGTGATGTAGGTTTTCGTATATGAAATATTTTTTGAGATAAACCTTTGTATGTTTCCTAAAATTCTTCCCCAAACACGACTAGAAGTGAGCCCTAAGATGTGGGTTTAGCTGAGTGTGGATCAACACCAACAAACAAGTAGATTGCTAGAGGAACAACAACACCAAACTACCATACTGTTGAATACAGTATAAAAGCTATAGGAAGAAATGGTGCGGGTTCTAGGTGATAACAAGGGCTTGATGTAAGAGCAAGAAAAGATACTCAAGAGCCTGTCATACAAGCATAATAAGTGAATGGAACAAACTAGTGCTGATAGAGACATGCAAGAAGGTAATGAGCGACAGATAAGGGACCAAACCACTGACAGAGTGGAAAGAAGCCCTTCCCATCGAAGCAACAAGAAGAAAAACTAAAATGAAGCAGAGTCTGGAAAATTTTCGGATCAACGAGAAGTTAAGAAGTAGAAAGTGGAGCTTCAGGGTGAGTTTCGAAATATAAAACCACCAACATTTGATGGTGAAGCTGAGGAGGTGGTAGAGGCCTTGTTGATAAATATGAATAAGTATTTTCAAGTGTACGTGTACAGTAGCAACCTAAAAGCCAGATTGGCCATACATCAGTTAAGGGAAAAATCCACCCTGTGGTAGCAAGAAGTAAAGAATGTTCGTAGTATTGAGGACCAAGATTTTACCTAGGAATCGTTCCTGCAATAATTTAAAGATAAGTATTTAACCGAACGTTTCTACAATGAGAAATCTGAAGAATTTCATGACTTGAAGTTGGGACAGATGACAATAGACGAGTATATTACCAAGTTGACCTCTCTGTCAAGATATGTTCCATAGCTCAGAGATGAAATGGCTAAGGTTCAAATATTCTTGAGTAGTTTGCCAACCCATATGAAGGAGAGAATTGAATTCGTAAATCCCAGAACCATGGACGAAGCCATTCGTAAGGCACGAATGTGCTACCAGAAGTCCAAGGCAAAAGAGGAACTGAGAAAAAGTTTGCAGCCAAGAAAAGGACAGAAAAGCAGCTCAAACTTCGAGGGCGCCAAAAATAATAATTTTAAGAATTCTGCACGAATTTCTGTAAATAAGCAGTTTGGCAGAAATCATCAAAGAACCTGATGGCTAGCTAAAGAGAGTCCTGCAGAGGCATCTATAAAACCTGAGCAAGGGGAAGTGACCAAATCACCTCTGTAGTGTTGGGGGCGTGGTGAGGGACATTATTACAAAAACTGCCCACAACGAGCAAGAAGTGAAAGAATTGAAAATTTATATGAGGCTTCTACAATAGGCGATGTGGCTCGAAACATGCCTCGTATCAATGCAGTGTTGGAGGAACGACGGGAAGGTTATCAGCCAACAATGATAGAGTTGGAAGGTAAATTATTGTCTCAAACTGTTTCTATTTTGGTAGACCCAGGTGCAAGTATAAGTTTTGTTAATCCCAAAAGAGTGGAAGTATGTAAACTAAAAGGGCCGAAATTCAAAAATAATTGGCTAGTACAACTAGCCACGGGAGAAAAAAGGAAAGTAACTACCAAAATTCCAAACTTCACAATGGAAATTTCAAACTAGTAGTTAAACGTGGACCTGAAAATATTACCATTAGGGTCCTATGATGTTTTGTTGGGTATGGATTGGCTAGAAAAACACTGGACCTTGGTGCATTGTAAGGAAAAGTTTATTTATTACAGAATGCAAGATGGTACATGCAAAGAGATACAGGGGATCAAGAAACCCCTACATCGACGTCCTATTACAACATCCCAAATGAATAAATGTATGAGGAAGGGATGTCCGATTTATGCTATCCAGGTGGGATATGTTAATTCCAAGGAGAAGTCTCTTATGATGGAGAACATACCAATGGTACAAGATTTCATGGATGTATTTTCGAAAGACATACCCAGATTACCACCAAGAAGAGATATTGATTTTACCACTGAATTAATGCTAGGAGCATCACATGTGTCAATGCCTCCTTACAGAATGACTGTTCCAAAATTAACTGAATTAAAAATGAAGTTACAAGAACTGTTGGAAAAAGGATATATTCATCCAAGTGTGTCCCCTTGGGGAGCACCAGTTATGTTCGTTAAGAAGGACAGAACCATGCGAATGTTAATGGAGTATAGACAACTCAAAAAGTTAATAGGAAAAAATAAATATCCTTTACCAAGGATTGATGATCTGTTCGATCAGGTGAAGGGGGCCACATTATTTTCAAAAATATATTTAATATTTGGATATCACGAGATCTGAATCAAGGATGAAGACATTTAAAAGACTACTTTCCATACTAGCTACCGGCATTATGAGTTTGTGGTGTCACCCTTTGGGTTAAAAAATGCACTAGCAACCTTTATGGGATTAATGCATGGTATATTCCATCCATTCCTGGATAAATTTGTACTCATATTCATTAATGACATTTTAATATATTCTAAGAACAAGGAAGAACATAGAGAATATATAATGATTGTGCTGGAAATGTTACAAAAACACCAACTATACACTAATTTCAACAAATTTGATTTATTCAAAACAGAAATCAAGTACTCGGGCCATGTTATTTCAATAGAAGGGATTTCTGTTGATCCAAAGAAAATCAATACAATCATGGAATGGAGGGTACCCCAGAATGTTGCAGATATTCGATCCTTTCTGGGATTGGCTGGGTACTATCGAAGATTTATTGAAAGATTCTCCAGAATGTCATTTCCAATTACCTCCTTGCAAAGAAAAGGAAAAGTATTTAAGTGGAATTTTGAGTGCCATAAAAGTTTTGAGAAGTTGAAGCAGCTATTGACCACTACACCAGTGTTGAGCGTAGCTGACCCCAATAAAGAATTGAAGTTTGTACATATGCTTGTAAAGACAGATTTGGGGCAGTTTTATGACAGGAAGGGAAGGTAGTCACTTATGAGTAAAGAAAGTTGAAGGAACATGAGCAAAGATATTCGGCCTATGATCTAGATTTAACAGCAGTAGTACATGCACTTCGGGTATGGAGACACTACTTGCTAGGTAAGAAATTTTTACTAAAGACAGATCATAGCAGCCTAACCATTTAATTCAAGCAAGCTGATTTAAACTCCCGATAGGAAATATGGAATGCCTTCTTAAGTGAATTTGATATGGACATCCAACACATGAAGGGTAAGGAAAACCGGGTGGCTAATGCTTTAAATAGAAATTTGCATTGCGTTTATGAGCTTTTCTATAATCAGCTTGAATGTAAATTCTTGGATCAAGTAAAAGAGGAAGCACAGAAGGATCCTTAATTTCAATTCTTATGGCAGTAAATGGAAGAGGCTAGAAGGAAATGAAACACTTCTGAATATGGAGTTAACAAAGAAAAAATGCTAACCTTTAGAGGAAAGTTGTATCTACCAAACCGTGTGGACCTAAATGAGCTAATCATGAATGAATATCATCAGAGTAATTATGCGGGACACCCAGGATACTAGAAAATGTTAACTACCATTAGAAAATTATATTGCTAGACTAGTATGTGTAAAAATATTGATGAGTTTTTAAATAAATGTTTGGAGTGTCAACAGGTTAAGGTGGAGCATCGACATCCTGGAGGACTGTTGCATCCCATAAAAATACCTGAATGGAAGTGGGAAGTCATATCCTTGGACTTCATTATGGGTTTACGAGGGTCAAAGAGGCACAATGACTCCATCATGGTGGTAATTGACAGATTGAGTAAATCTGCACATTTTATACAATTACAGTCTACATATAAGACTGTACAGATAGCATATATTTTCATGAGCGAATTATTCAGAGTGCACGACATTTCAAAAACTGTTATTTCGGACAGAAATGTTAAGTTCACTTCTGAATTCTGGAAAACATTGTTTACAGGTCTACGGACCCAAATAAAGTTTAGCACAGCTTACCATCCCCAAAAATATGGTCAAACAGAGCGGGTAATCCAAATTTTAGAAGACATGTTTTGCATGTACATGATGTAGTAGCCAACCAAAAGGGAAGACTATTTGCACCTGGTTGAATTTTCTTACAACAATGGTTATCAAGAATCCCTTAATATGAGTCCTTTCGAAGCTCTATATGATAGGCAATGTCACACACCCATAAATTGGAGCAGCCCTGAAATGAAACTAATGTTGGGACCATAAATGCTGGTTGAAATGGAGTCGAAAGTAAAGAAGATCAGACAAAACTTGAAAGTTGCACAAGATCAACAAAATATCTATGCAGATAAGAAGAGGACTTATCAAGAATTCGAAGTGGGTGAGCATGTGTATGTGAGGATCAAACCCAAGAAGAGTACCTTTAAGTGGGCCTCTTGTTCCAAGTTAGCTCCTAGGTTGTGTGTACCCTTCCAAATCTTGGAAATAGTAGGACCTGTGGCTTATCGGTTGGAATTACCCAACCACATATGGGTGCACAATGTATTTCGTGTGTCCTTATTAAAGCGGTATATGCATGATTTGAAGAACGTAATTCATTGGATAGATATAAAAATACTAACTTGAAATATGATTTCTTTATGAAAATTTGACAGGAAGCTTTGATGTTTGCAAGTAGAGCTAGACGACGAGTTTCTGGTCAAACCTCAACGCATACTTGATAGGAGAGAAATTATGTTCCGGAAACGAGTCATCGCCCAAGTTAAAGTGCAGTGGAAGCACTTCAACCCAGATGAAGCTACTTGGGAAGCTAAGAGATTGGTGTGGGAGGCTTACCTAGAGCTATTTTCTAAGCTACAGTGAAACACTAAGGACGGTGTTACTTCTAGGGGGGAAGTTGTGACAGCTGCATTTAGTATTAACTAGTTAAATGACATTTTATTATTTCTAAAAATAAAAGAATAAGATACTTAATGTTTTGCTGGAAAAGTTGTTTTTCTTTATTGTTAATTATGAAAAATAAAACTAGTTATGGAAAGTGATTCCATAAAAAAGTAAAAAGGCCAATGGTAAAAGTATTCCAAGAATTGAAGGTTTGTTAGACAGTTTGAACAGTTACTTGTTCCTCTAGGGATAAGAGACTAATCCCAATGAGGAATAGGGGTTCTGTTTAGTGATGAAGGAAGAGAGTGGAAAGTTATCTTGAGTTGGTAGAGATCAGTGGAAAGTCTCTCTTTTATTCCTGAAATTTTCTAGTATTGACTGGACTTGGGATCTTAAGGTCACAGCAAAAAATCTACTGTCAACCTGTACCTTTCAGTGGGGGAGGATGAGGGAAAGATAAAGACATCAATGCCTCTCTTGAAGGTTGGGTGGAACATCATCAACAATATTTATATTAAGAAAAGTATCTTGTTACTTGCAATAGTTTAATAAACTGGAACAAAGTGATGGGATATGTACTGAGTTTATTAAGTGAATTTCTTGGAAACTGTACTCAATTAGTTCCAGCGCAAAAAATGAAGATGTACATTGCTTATTTATATCTTTAGAAAAGTTATTGAATATACTGTGAAAAATTATGATATGGATTTTATATTAGATACTATGTTAAGATAACGTTGTAAAACAATAATGTTAAAGAGAAAAAAAACTGTGTAGAACCACATGGTAATGCATGCAGCAGAACCGAGTTACTGATATAAATCAGGAATCTGTATAGAACTTAAATAGTAATTCTTCATTTCATTTTAGAGACAAGAGAAAGAACAGTTGCAAAACTATCATAACTAAAGGAGAGAACTGTTGATTCTAGGTAAGGTAAGCAAACCCAAAATGCATCATTCCTCCTACTTGGACTATACATGGATGAGAAGATAGGTAGTCCAATCACCAGCATGTAGAAAAGAGAAAAAACTATGTAGGTAAACTTAAAAATAAATTCAACAATGCAAAGTTAAGGTCACCTAATACATGTCTAGAACTACAAAGTTGTTCGTTAAATATTCACTGTACAAATGAAGACCAAATGGAAACAACTATAATTAAATATATCCATGTAGATATAGAAAAGTAATCTTATCAGAGATTTGGGACCTTGTGGTAACCAAACAACATATGAACATAGGGAAATACATAAGATATATCTATGCATATATTTAAAACAACATGCTTGGCGCATATAACTAATAGGTTTCATGTTACGTCAATTTGAACTTGCTCGATCTGTACAATTGCCCCATTCATATTTGGCGCAATAGCACTCGATGAGTGAGCTATTACGCACTCTTTCGAGGTTGGCTGCTTCTAGGAAAACCTCCTGGCAGTTTAATGCAAATGGCTAAAATAGCTTCTGCCTTATATATTCATCAGAAGGAAATGTTCAATTTGTCTTGCTCTTGCCACGATTAAACGATCTTCCACAGAACATCTCATATGATCGGAGTATAAGGAATAAATTTATAACATCGCATTTCAAAAAGAAATACAAGTAAATTTAAAAATGAAGCTTTTCTTTGAAATATAGACAGATACATTAAATTGGGTATCTGTGCCCATTATCATAGCTTCACACAAGAAAATTCGGAAAACCCCATTGAGAATGAGGGGTTAAGTTCAAGAGGAAGACCCTCTATATAATTACATACAAATTCCGATATAAAACTTACTATGAAAAATCCATAGACAACAAGAAAAAGAGCATCTATGAGCTCACTATCTAGATTTATTATCGAACTAATAAAACCTAAGCATAGTAATCCTAGCCACAAGCTTCATATCTACTAGAGCAGAAAAAGGAGGAATCCCTACGGAAGTGATTCTCCAAACAAATACCTAGATAACAGGCAACGCAATATTGTTAGATGGAGACTGTCAAATAAACTCAAAAACCCAAATCCAGATGCATTGGAAGAGCAGTAGCTACAAAACTGCGAGGAAGGAAAACACACATAAGCTTTAGAATAACAAAGGATGACAACAAGTTAAAACTTCGACTGGTTAAGTGATGAACCCTAGATAGAGAGTTTACCTGGTATTACATGATCTCTCCCATTGGCAATGAACGCTGACCTATAGAGAAGCAAACACAACCCCGTCAATATAAGATTGTAGTCTAAATTTATTAATTTAGAGGAAAACAGAGAACGGGAATCTCAGAGTCGAAGATCAAAGCAAAACGTAATGAATAGTTGACACAATCATTTGTTAGAGGTTACCTGCCAATGACTAGAATTTCGAATGGAGGTCTGAATGCTTCATTTAAAATGCGCCATGAGGAAATGAAGAACAAGAATCACCTTCCAAAGGTGTATCCTGAACTAGTTATGTAGATCGAGGGTTGACTTTAATCGAGTGGAGCACCATACTCCATGTTATTCACTGAATACTGAATATTTCCGAAAACAGAGAATTAACTGACTCAAATATTACAAAGTGGCACGAAGAAAATGTCAATGCAGAATGAGAGCCATGAGTTATACTTATGCGTATTCCACCGAGAAGGTTAAACTACTCACAGACACAGCCGACCCTCCACAAATGAGACAAAATTCTTGCAAAGACAGAGTGATAGGCTAGAAATGAGAGCTGAGTCAAATGAAGGTTCACTTAGGGTTTTGAGGAATTAACATTTCTTTCCCGCCATAGAGACTGACTATAGATCCCCAAAATAATGGACGGTGAGGATTAGGGCGGGTGGCCTTGAGTTGCGAACCAGAACTATAGATAATTGCCCAACTGTAGAGGTTAGTACTTGGCAGAACTGAGTACATTAAATTATCCAAGACGTGCGAGTGCCAAAATCATATAAATCCCATTACCCGAAGCTCAGATCATAAATACAATGATATGGTAAGTGATATATGTTAACATGACAATAAAGACCATGGCTAACAAAACAATTGTGAGCATAAAACCTTTGAGATCATAGTATATTTATATAGAGTGTGATAATACGCATTAAAGTGGTAAGTCTAGTTTAAATTTATTCATTAACTTTTAAGGTGAAACAATAATAATTATAGTAAGAATCTCTCAATTTCCGTCTAAGGTAAAAGAGTTTCTTTAACTTTGAAGTAAAAGTATTTTTTTTTTTGAAAGAGTGTTATAATTTTGTTGTTCCTTTGAAACATGTGGCCTCAAGTTCTGGATTATTAAAATAAATTCCTCCTCAAACCAGAAAGTACGACAGCCACCCTGTGTAGTGAGCAAAGGAGAAATATTTAGTGAACGCAAGAAAAAAAAAGAGAAGTTGATTGAAAAAATAAAAAATAAAAACCAATTAGAATGAATGATGGATGGACAATCCTTCACCTCAAAGATTACTATTTCAAATGAATGGAGATCGTTTCACTCAACGATTATCTATTTTTCCCTATATCGCGTATTTGGAAGCATGTTAGAAAAGAAAATCAGCAAGTGGGTAGAAGAAAGAGATAAACATGCTAAAGGGAAAGCATGTTTTAGACCTAAACATTCCATGGTTAATCATTGTATAACTTTAAGGCACGTCATTGAAAAAGTTTGGGAAAAAATGGAAGAACTTTTTTGTTGCTTTCTTGATTTCAGAAAAGCCTTTGACACGGTTCCTAGGGATAAGCTTTGGGGCAGAATGGAGAAACTCAAGGTTCCCAAGCATTTGAGAGCAGATCTGCATAAGTTGTATGAAGAGGTGAAAGTCAAAATCAGAACTTCAGCAGGCATTTATGAAAGTTTTAGAAGCGATATCGGGGTCAAGCAAGGTTGCCCATTGTCTCCTACCCTTTTTGGGTTATATATTGACAAGATTGAAGAGTGGCTAAATTCGCAAGGGGGTGACGGTATCCATTTGGGAAAGTTCATTATAAGGCTTCTTTTGTATGCAGATGACCTTATATTGATTGCTAAATTAGCTCTTGGTTTGCAAGAGAATTTAAATTCCCTTGAGCATTTTTGTAGAAGGATTGGATGCAATTCAATATTAGCAAAACGAAAGTAGTGTTTTTCTCTAAAAAAAGAAAGCATAACCAACATAAGTTCTATTTTGAAGGTAGTGTTCTGGAAGAAGTTGTAGACTAAAAATACCTCATAATTGACTTCAACAGAAATTTAAGTTGGGATGGTTGTAGAAAGAAAAGAATTTTAGGGGGTTGGAAAGAATTTTATGCTCTTCAAAACAGGTGTAGAGAGGCAGATCTGTGGGACTGGAAAACCACTCTAAATCTTTTTGGGCTTCTACGGATTCTGGTGATTCTCTACGGTTGTGAACTGTGGGCCAGTAGCACAACCGAGATGCAGTGGAAACACTTTGAGAAAATTTAGAAGCGTTTGATTACAAACAAATTCAAAAATAAAAGTGCAGTTCCTTACGCTATCCTGTTAAGTGAAATAGGGGTTGCTGCTATTGAAGCAATTTCTATGGTACGAGTCATAAGGTATCTGAAAAAAATTGAGCAAATGGCAGAGGGTAGATGTCCTAAGGTTGTGTTTAGTGACAGATTGTGCAAAAGAAAGAAGACTTGGATGCGGAAAAATAACAAATAGTTTAGTAAATGGGGTATTTTCTTGAGCATGTGTCCTACAAACAGTAAAGAGATAAAAAAATTTGTTATGGATAAGTTCCAAAAACATACTTGGGAGAAAGAGCTAGGGAGAAAGAAGAAGTACTACATTGAAAATTTTAACCCCACGCATAACCATCAACAAAAGGCGTACATAGGGGTAATATTTCTTGGAGATCTAAAATTCCTATTGCTCAATTAAGGAATAATTCTCATCAACTCCGTTGTGAAACAGGGCACTGGAAAAGGCCAAAAGAAATGTGGGAGGAAAGTGTATGCATTTTTTTCTCTTCTGGAAAAGTGGAAACAGAAAAACATTTCATTTTAGAATGCGAGACCTTCAAAGACAACAGGAAAAACTATGCAGGTATCTTGACAGCTAGTTCTTGGGATAATCTAAATAGCGAAGTGTTTCTCGATAAGCTGGGAGTGGTTATTGTAAAAATTCACAGGAAAAGGACCGAATACAAGAGTCAAATAGAGAAGCAATCCGTCCCATAAGCTATTTTTAGCCTCATGGACATTAAAAAATATTTCTTTCTCTCTTTCTTTCTAAAGGATTTCAATTTTTTTCACAGTTGAGATCGCAAAAAAAATCTTCGTTTTAAGATTAGTATAATAATATTTATATAATGTTAAACTCTATTTTCAAAAAAATAATGGTACATTTACAAGGCAATAAATAAAATGGTATTATATTTGACGGTCTATATAAGCAACTTGAGATCGCAAAATTTCTTGATTTTCGAATTAGTATAATAAAATTTATATAATGTTAACTTTATTTTCAAGAAAAATAATGCTCATTTATTGTTTTTAATAAATAAAATGTTATTATATTTGAGAATTTTTAATTATGAGATATTTGGATTAGGAGATTTTATAATAAAAATATCTTTTATTTAAAATGGTATATGCAAAGCTCTTTTCCATTTAGTTGTGAAAATAGAATTTTAAGTTGTAATTATATAACTAAATTTAAAATTAAATTTATAATATATTTACTTTATATTTTTCACATTGTTGAATTATAGAATGTGAATTTGATATATTTCCAATTATTTTTTTTTTATTAAAATAAATATGTCTTTTAATTCATATAATTAGGTCAATTAATATAGTATAATTTTTTTTTTGTTTTTAAATGAAATGGTAGTTTATAAATTGATTACATAAAAATGTAATAGAAGCCCTTACTGAAATCTTAATCAACCATTTTCACCCACTGAAGTCTTAACCATCCATTTTCACCCAAGCTAATAGATGCCCGGGAATTTTCCATCCTCAAATTTCTTTAGAGCTCTCTCTAAATTTATATTCTAGTCATTTTGAATGCTCGCTCTACATATTCATTCCATGCGAAACCTTCTAAGCAAGCAAGAGAACATATGCCCAGGATAGTACCTAGAGAGAAAGCCCGAGACAACAATTCACTCCATGTGAAACCTTCTAAGCATGCAAGATAATATATGCCCAGGATATTACCTAGAGAAAAAGCCCAAGACAACAACTCAGAATGATCCTTCTAGAGTTTTTGTGGGGCAACAATTGTATTTCTTATAACTAAGGCTTCCCCTGGATGGCATAAATGTGCAAACTTAATAAATGGGAAAATTTTTAATGGAGTCACAATGGTCAAGGCTAGATATTTCTAGGCTATTCCATCAACACTTCTAAAACACATTGCCTTTCTTATGTGGGACTTCATATTTCTAGTGGAATCTGTTGGTAGAAATCATTCAAGGTATTTTGTATTTTGTTTTGCAAATTGAATTAGTTTTCCTAGATGTTTGTTTAAGGTGGAGAAAATATGAGGTGCTGTGTATCCAATCTCTAACATGGGGAGTAAAGGCTTGTTTAGTTTGGAGAAAATATGATGTGGTGTATACCCAATATCTAACATCGGGAGTAAAGGACAATCACACTTGTTTTAGTTTCTTGTAAATATCATCCATAGCACCAAAATTTAAATATTATAAAGGATGATTCTTGTATGGCATCGATACAGGTACAGTTTAACATATAGTTTAACATGTAACATAGGTCATATATAGTTAGAAGAAGGGAAAATTTTAAGGATGGAAAATTATCTTGAAGTTTAAAAAATTGGCGAATCTCACTAGTCCCTAATATGCAAAATATACAAATTTTACTGATTTATTTGTAAAATTATTCAAATTTATAATGTTATTATATATATTATCTATATAATGTTTGTGAATTTTAACATAAAATAATTTTAGATAGTAAATTTTGGGCGAATCATTTTTATAACAAAATGGAAATTGGCAAATATTTTTTTTTGGAAAAATCATGGAAAATTAGCCCACCTGCGAATATTAGCCCCTAAAATTTTTCATGGTTAGAAGTTAACTAATTAAAAAAATTATTCATTTTGAATGTAAATTAGTAAGTTCAATAGTTAATAAATCTAACATGGTGGAGTTAATTTTTATATAATATGATTTTGAATGTTGCAATCTATCATTATATTTTAACTGAATTTCCGTAGGTACCAACATTAGGGAGGAAATTTTTTCCTTTTAAATAACATGAGAAGACACTCTAATGAGAGGTTCATTCTACAACTAAGTGTGAAGGCTATTTGTAAGTATTTCCTTCAGTCTTCATTCTAATGTAGGCTATATGTTATGCATAGTTAATTAGTTTTCCATATGAAAATAAATAAATAATTAAGGATGTTTGCTTGTGTTGAGGCATAAAAGGTATCTTTTTAACACCTATTTATCTCATATTAATTATCAATCCAGGAGCGACTTTTTATTTCAAGAGTGTACTCTGTCTGAGGCGGCAACTTATCCAAGAGTAATGCCTTGCAAGATGTAGTACAGTGTTCTAAATACAAAAGTAAACAAATGCTTGTAAAGAAATCTAATTACAGTAACATAAATGGAAATGTTCTAAAACCTTAATTAAACCAATCCTCAAAACATCAATCAGGGATACAGTAGCAATAACTCCTTCCCTTATAAATCGATGCAAGATAACCAATCTGGGAACTTGGAAGCAATAACCAGTGTCCTCTACAGTTGGTGATCTTAAAGCAATCAAAATGAAAGCAAACTCGATATTCGTGCTGATGAAAATAACTGAAAGGAACAAAATCTGGAAAGGAACAGCAATATGAACAACAATTCTAATTCTAACGCAATTAGGCAACTAATCTCAATACTTCAATCCTGTCGATAGCCAAGACTATGAAACAGTTCATTGGAATGAATCATAAATCAATAGAACAACAACACTTTATAAAAGATAGAAAGATGAATAAGATAGGAAATACGATCCTTGCTAAAGTAAAATAGCAGTGCAATTCATTAACGTATACATCAAATCTGAATTCAATCCAACAACAATCAAATAACTCGGTAATCATAATGAATCTAAATGCAATTATCACACAACAGAAATAAAAGAATAGAAATACAAATAGCGGATCGCTCCACCGGGGCCGGGCCCTCAACTGCCGGTGAAAGCGCTGCTGGGCTATTGCAGAGCTTGAGAAATGGAACGAGAACGCCTCTTTGTATTAATCAAACATGAATAGATTTTACATCAGTTTCTCTTTTCTCACAAGAGTCAAGGAATTACAGTGTTGCAAAGGGAATTCAATAATCATCCATTTTTTTTTTCAATACACAATACATGCTCTCCTTTTATAATCAGAAGGAAGAGAAATTAAATAGAAAATATAATCTCCCATAAGAATATTTGATTGTTCCCAACAACTTAATCATCCAGAAAATACATTTTCAACAATCTTTCAACAAGAGCAAGGCGAATTTGGCTTTGCAGGTGAGATTTGGAGGACGACCGCAACAACAAATCTGAGAAAATCGTGCTCAAATAACCCTGTGTTTCTCTCAATACAGACTGAATTTGTACAAACCATTCTTTAAAAAAGTTAATTGGGTCCATTCTGGACAAAACCCATGTTCCGGATTTTCCAGATTCTTCTTCATTTGTCCAGAATCTCAACCGCAAAATTGTCACTTCTTATTCCAACGAATTTCTAAGTTGGAATATTTCATGATGATTTGGAAATCAAATCTATAATCTGGAAAAAATCTTGGAGGCTAAAATGGTGAGTGATATTACAAAATATATTAATAAACCATCATTGATAAATTTATGCATAATAATCATCAATTTATTAAAAATAAAGGAGAAGAAATAATACTCATCCATAGGAGCATAAATCATTATAAAATGGATTTATATGATAAATTATAATAAATGATATGATAAAGAAGAGTAAAAATGAATGAAATAAGTGTTAAAAATTGGTTGTATACACGGCCCAACATACCCCCAAACTGAATATATTGCATGTCCTCATGCAACCCACAACTGAATATATTGCATGTTCTCATGCAACCTAAAGACAAAACTCATGTGTTAACCAAGAAAAGAAAATTGTTCATCCCAACTCATGAAATGGATGGAACAAATGAATTTTTACTTAAATTATGAAAATTCAATTTTAGCAATTTTGATAAAGTCCTAACAATTTTTACAGTTGACATTCAACTATATCTATATGAAGTTGCAGAAAAATGTGACATAAGTAAGAGCAAACTTCATTAACCATTTTCTCAAAAATCAGATCGTTTTGATGCGTGGATCATGAGATATAAAAAAATGGTTGTAGGTGATAGTGCATAATTTTTGAAGTTTTATGACCTAATTTAGCATGAAATTATCTGGATTTGTGTATTTTAATGATACCTATTTGTTATCCAGAAATCACAAGAATTCAGTTCATAGATTTAAAGATATATGCAAAACAATTTATGCACTATATATAAATGAAATTGTATGCCTTAAATGAAAAAGAAAGTGGAAAACATCCATCATGTGTAGCAATCCCCCCCCCCCCCCCTCCAAACTAAAGAATTAGCATGTCCTCATGTGATGCTAGAAAACAAAGAGAGGTGGTTGCTACAATCTGTTGAAATCTATGCTTGGTGTAAAACAACATGGAATAAGGGAGGTGTTGAGAATGAATAAGAATATCCATGAATGATAAAGAATATTACGAACATGGTCACAAGAAAGAAATGAAAGAAATCAACACTCCCTCAAACTGAAAGATGAGACATGTCTAAAAAAATGGGAAGTGGTAAAGATGTGGAATGAATGATGATAAATAATGCTCAATGGATTTTTATGAAATTCTCCTAAATTAATAATAAATCAGAAAATTATGCTATTTTACCTCAAGTGTTACCTTCGAAAAGTGTGGAATGACATGTAGGGACTAGCCTTTGTTAAAGCTGATGTAGGCTGACCAGATACTGAAGGTGATGCAAAAGGTGGAAGCCATGCAAGCACATCATCTCTGAAGAATTGTGTGCATTCACAGGCCTTCGTTGTTAATAGTAATAGTGTGGTCGTGCTACGGATAGAATTTCTCCCCATACTTGTTGTTCTCCTGTAAACAAATCACAATTCTGTATGAAATTTTCTTGAATCCACAGTTTTAGTTTGGAATGGAAACAGATAAGATGCATGCAAAAAAGTTCAAGCAGAAAAGAAAAAAAAAATCTGTAAAAATGCAGTATCAATATTGTGGCAAATCAGCAAAATATAAGAGCAGCATAATGCACATCGATTGTACAGCATGGAAAGGCATACAAACTTATGATACAATCAATGAAATTATAACATTTACTGAAATCCATGCATGTGATAAATCGTCAAATGATATGAAAGAGTTTTGTAATGATTCAAGGATATGGAGAAGGGACAGCTTAAGATAAACATAAGTACAAATGCGTTTATTACCCACTTAAACTAATGTGGTCGATTTATGATGGTTTTCATGTATAATAGATTCAAAATCAAAGGTTAAGGATTCATACTTTCATCTAATATTTAAATAGAGATATAGGAAAAAGAGTTTAATATTACTATTGATGTGTATAAATGCGACTCCAATACCATCAGCAGAGCTCTGTTGCCCACAGGTGTCCATAACCTTGACAGAGTTGCTCTCTCACCCTTGGAACCATTGTCCTTTATTTATGCTGAGAAAGTGCTTATTAATTGTCATAACGGAGGCCATTGTGCTGGCTTGGTGACTAGATAAATCACAACGTCATTCACTGGGAAGAAGTGAAAAGTGGGCAGGCCGGCTCGTGATGAGACCTCTTGTTCCAAGGACTTCTTAATTTTTTCAATTGTCTATTGGACCATATCCCTAGTTTGGTGACCATGATGGGAATGCCACTTCACTTGCTTCCTTATGAACATGGTAGGCCGACTCTTGATGAGACCCCCTATCCTCCATCTCCCAAATTATAAAATTATTAATGAAATATATAAATATTTTTCTTTTCATATAGCACTTTCCTATTTATTCATAAATGATGGCTCAACACTCCTTAAGAGTAGGGATGGTGGAAGAAGTCTGAACAACTTAATAGAAAAGAATATGCCCTTGTTCCTACTCCATAAGTAAAAATCAAATAAAGTTATAAAATATGGGAAAGAACCAAGATAATAAATATAATCGATCATATGAATTTAGTGGTAGTAAGACAACAAGATCATGTTATTGATTATGTCCATTTTTCCTTTTTCTTATCATTACTAAACAACTTTTTTTTAAAATGACGATTTATTTTGATTTGTTGATTACAGTAAGCTTTAATTTGTATGATTGTGTATGCTTCCATAAATTGTGTGTTTGTCTTTCAAAAAGTTATGAAAAATTCAAAAAAAATCCTCAAAAAGTGTTGTTCCTTTGGAAATGAAGAGTAAAACAATCTGCGAAAATGTTGTTGTTCCTTTCGAAAGGATTTTCCTTTGGAAATGAACAGCAAAAATGCTCACAACAATACTGTTGTTCCTTTTGAAAGGAACAGCATTGTTCCTTTGGAAAGGAACAACAAAAACATTCACAACAAAACTGTTGTTCCTTTCGAAAGAAGAAACAACAAAAATTCACAACCATAGTAATAATGGTTCAAGAAATAGAATTTTATACAAAAAAACAAGCAAGGTAAAAGAAAACAAATTTTATGTATAGGTTTCAAGAAAAAGTATTTTTTTTTTTTTTACAGAATTGGTGCTACCGAAGAATTTCCTTCTGCAATTAAAACTTGCATGGTGGGATACTTATCATTCAATTACCACTGGAGCGTAAATTTCAATTTGAAGGGATCAACACCTAAAAAACAAAAACATAAAATAAATCAGAAAATAAACAACACTTTATTAAGTTACAACAGCTATGATGTTATTTCCTAAAGGAATATCAATCTATTAATGGGAAAAAATGATCTTTTTAAAAAAAAATGTTTTGGCAGCAGTGACATGAATATTGAAATGGAAACCAATTCTTCATTTCTTCTTGTTATAAATCATGAACTGGATGAAATGCCCTTGTTTCACTAAAATTTCTTTCTAGAATCACTCGTCCATAAATTGACCTTCTTTGTTCTCATAAGACCTGCAAAAAAACGAGTGTCTACCTGCAATAAAACATTAAATCATGAAAAAAGAGAGGTGTACGGGCTCCCTTAATCCAAAAATTATGCAAAAAACTAACAAGTAGTTACTCTGTAGAACAAATCCACAGACAAAGTAAAATTAATTTATTACTTGCGGGAGAGAATTGGCCAATCATGCTAACCAGCAGTGTTTCAATCATAACTTCTTTATTTTTCGTCCGATTTGAGTGATTCCAAAGCCAAATTAGAGCTAATTCAAATTTTTATCTCTAATAGAAACAATTTTTAAAAATTCAATGTAATGGTATGTTAAACCTGTTTAGAACAACCTGCATAATAGAGTGATTTTTGATTTTCCAGCTCAGACCAACAATTGGTATTTCAAGGATAAATTATTCGTTTGATGGCAGATTGAAGCGATTAAAATTGGAGATTAAATTATATTGATTTATTGGTCTCCAATAGAAAAAGGTTTTTAATACAAGAAGAATTGATGGGTCAAATACGCTAGTGAACAGTCGAGAAAACAGAGTTTCAAGAGTGCTGATTTATGATAGGCAGTCAGTATTTTGGTCATAAATTCCTCATACGATATCTATATTGAGTGATTTAATTTGAGTTTTAAACTAAATTCATAAAGAAATCTACCATAGAAATAGGTTTTAAAAATATAGTCATTTAGGCCTCCAAAAACTAACAGTCCCAACTCTGTTCTTGAGTTGTCTACTAGACACCCTGTCAATGTTTTGGTTCTAACTTTTTCGTTTCAAATCCAAATTGAGTGATTCCAATTGTGTTAGAAAGTAGACATCAAGGGCTACTTAAGATGGAAACAGGTTTTAAAAATATTCACTTTTGGTCCCACAAATCATGATTGTCCCAACTTTGTTTTCAGGAATTTCATCAAACCCGCAAGCCAAATAATATGATATTCAAGAAATTTTTCCATATTGATGATAAAAATGAATATAAGTGTTTGTAAAATGGTTATTTGCAATATAATTCATCTACATACACAAATAAATTAGAATATTTATCATCAATGTTGATTTCACAGCGTGTTGCAACAAAGAAACAACTATTTTTACAAAAAAAAAAAAAAATGTGTTTGTTTTATTTCCTCTTTTATTTATTTTTCTCCACTATCCTACTCTGAATTGGAAAATGAATAGGATTATGTATAAGAGTATTTCCAGTACAGTCATTTCCGAAATAAGGCTTCAATTATGTATATACCCAAATTTGAAAAATGTATGTTAATAAAAATTAGGGTATGAGAAGCCAACTTCTCTTGAAAATATGGTGCCAAAAATTGTTTAAGTATGGAGTGATGTTGCAAACAAATGATGGAGTGAAGCCAATCTTCAATATATTCTTTACTTCCTTGATTTCCCATAGCCATCATATCATGAAGTTCTTGAGCTTTTAAAATGGTTTGTTGGTGCAAACTAGAAGAAACCTCATTTTATTTTATAACTTCTACAATTTTTGGATTTGATACATTCTGAGTCTCAGTGTAAGTTTTTTCCAATGGTACATGTGAGAAAGAATGGGTGGGAATGGTGGGTGAATTTTGCAATTCAACAGTGTAAGCATGTTGTACTGGTTTATTATGGTGAGGGTGTGGAATAAGTTGAGCAGAATATTGTATAGGGAATGGAGCCTTTTGATGATGTAGTTGATTGGGTTGATTGGATGATTTTGATAGGAAAACAAGGTGCTGTGGAAGAGATGGAATATGTGTTTGTGCTACAAGATGAGGAATAGTAGTCATGCAATCATAAGGTGAACCATGCCAAGCTTGTAGACAAGGTTGGTGGTGGTTATATTGAGATTGGCATGGTTGCCCTAACATGTGAGTATTCCATAACGAATTATGCAAGTAAGAGAATGGAGAGGAAGTGTTTTGAACCATACTTGTAGGCCATGATTTCCATGGATTTGACCTTGTTGCAGCTTCCCCATCTCTTTGATATGCTACTTCCAAATTAGATAAGGAAGAGTGAGTATCTATGGGATGCTCCTTTTGGTAATGAGGGCAAAACACATCATCAAATTCTTGATTTCTCTGAACCTGCAAAACATTCAATTGTGAATTTAAAGAGATAAAAAAATCAACTTTAAAATTTTCAAATAAAACATTGATTTCAGCTCTTATATCTCTTGTTCTTGTAGTAAATTTAGAAAAGAAAGAAGAAACTTCTCTAGAATTCTTACCAGCCTTGGAAATTCCTCTTGAATACCTTATGCACAATTCACAAACATCATCATATGATAACTGAAAAACATCACCTTTTCCTATCAGATTTAATAGTTCTAAAAAATCATCTTTGATTCCTTTAAGAAGGAGTGTTTTCAAGATCTCTTTTTCTAAATGCTTATGCTTTGATTTTTGAAGGTTATATCGAAATTGCTCTACATAGTCCTCCAAACTTTCATCTTCCCCTTGTATCATACTGAAAATATCTTCATTGGATTTGCAGTAGTCTTGGTACTTCTTCAAGAATATGTTCTTCATGTCCTCCCATATTTTGATGCATTTTTCACCTAGGCTCATGAACCATCGGAGAGTTGCTCCTTTTATAGTAAGAGGAAACACTTTCAATATTTTATCATTAGTACAATAATCATATCCTCTACAAAGTATTTCAAACTCAAATAAAAATGTATCTGGATCTTCATTTGTCAAACCATGAAAATTTGGTAGAGATAATGGGGGCATTATGTGCATTTGTGTCACTCCTCTTAGATCTTTGATAGGGAATTCAAAAGTTGCAATGTGAGACATTTCTCACCATAATAGAAGATGTTCTTCATTTGTTTCTTTGAGGATCCTCCTTCCAATGTTCCTGTCAATTGGTTAGTGAAACGGGTGGTGCTTACATCACCACTTGAGTGGAATTATAAGATTTTTTTCTAAAATTCTACCTCTAAAATTCAATAAAACGCAAGCATTCATTCCTACCTTAAGCTTTCACTCAATTCTGCTATGAAGCGGGCCAGTTAACCAATGTGTTTCTTGCTCGGTGCGCAGGTTCTTACCTTCCGTCTTTAATACCCAATTCTTCCCAAGCAGAAAAAATTAAATATGCATCACTCTTTCTAAATGGCATACACTCTCCTTGGCAAAGGCGCCAAAATTTTGAGGGCATAAAAGGTATCTTTTTAACACCTATTTATCTCACATTAATTATCAATCCGAGAGCGACTTTATATTTCAAGAGTGTACTCTGTCTGAGGCAGCAATTTATCCAAGAGCAATGCCTTGCAAGATGTAGTACAGTGTTCTAAATACAAAAGTAAAAAGATGTTTGTAAAGAAATCTAATTACAGTAACATAAATGGAAATGCTCTGAAACCTTAGTTAAACCAATCTACAAAACATCGATCAGGGATACAGTAGCAATAACTCCTTCCCTTAGAAATCGATGCAAGATAACCAATATGGGAGCTTGGAAGAAATAACCAATGTCCTCTACAGTTGGTGATCTTAAAACAATCGAAATGAAAGCAAAATCAATTTTCGTGCTAACGAAAATAACTGAAAGGAACAAAATCTGGAAAGGAACAAAAATATGAACAACAATTCTAATTCTAACGCAATTAGGCAACTAATCTCAATTCTCCAATCCTGTCGACAGCCAAGACTATGAAATAGTTCATTGGAATGAATCATAAATCAATGGAACAATAACTCTTTATAAAAGATAGCAAGATGAATAAGATAGGAAATATGATCCTTGCTAAAGTAAAATAGTAGTGAAATTCATTAACGTATACATCAAATCCGAATTCAATCCAACAGCAATCAAATAACTCAGTAATAGTAATGAATCTAAATGCAATTATCACACAACATAAATAAAAGAATAGAAATACAAACATCAGATCATTCCACCAGGGTCGGGCCCTCAACCGTCGGTGAATGTGTCGCTGGGCTACTGCAGAGCTTGAGAAATGGAACGAGAACGCCTCTTTGTATTAATCAAAAATGAATAGATTTTATATCAGTTGCTCTTTGCTCACAAGATTCAAGGAATTACAATGTTGCAAAAGGAATTCAATAATCATCCATTGTTTTTTTCAATACACAATACATGCTCTCCTTTTATAATCATAAGGAAGAGAAATTAAATAGCAAATATGATCTTCCATAACAATATTAGATTGTTCCCAACAACTTACTCATCCAGAAAATACATTTTCAACAATCTTTCAACAAGAGTAAGGCGAATTTGGCTTTGCAGCTGAGATTTGGAGGACAGCCGCATCAACAAATCTAAGAAAATCGTGCTCAAAGAACCCTGTGTTCCTCTCAATACAGGCCAAATTTGGGCAAACCGTTCTTCAATAAAGTTAACAGGGTCCGTTCTTGACAAAACCCATGTTCTAGATTTTCCATATTCTTCTTCATTTGCCCAGAACCTCAACCGCAAAACTGTCACTTCTTATTCCAGCGAATTTCTGAGTTGGAATATTTAATGATGATTTGGAAATCAAATCTACAATCTGGCAAATATCTTGGAGGCTAAAATGGTGAGTGATATTACAAAATATATTAATAAACCATAATTGATAAAATTATGCATAATAATCATCAATTTATTAAAAATAAAGGAGAAGAAATGATGTTCATCTATAAGAGCATAAATCATTATAAAATGGATTTATATGATAAATTATAATAAATGATATGATAAAGAAGAGTAAAAATGAATGAAATAAGTGTTAAAAAGTGGTCGTATTCACAGCCCAACAGCGTGCATATGAAAAATTGTGATTCCTCTAGGCTCCTCGACCCTCATGTTAGATAAGTGGTTAAGCTGCATCTGATAATTTGATTTGAATTTTGAAAATCTAATTTTCAAATGAATTCCTAGAAATAATCATTTTCATAAAGGCCGGAGATTAATAGTTAATTTTCAAAATATTTTAACGAATTTTCCATAAGGAACATCTTCAATTAATCATGTTATTTTAACTCAATTTTCATTCACTTTTAATTGAGTTTCCATAAGCAACATCTTTATTGCTCAAATTTTTTCTTTCAAAATCAGGTGAGAAGACACCCTTATGAGAAGAACGTAGGGAAATTAGAGTTAAGTGAAACAATTTGTATTCTATCACAATCAATTTCAAAATTTGGGTTAGTTGGTTTGAATTGACAATAATTTTTAGAGGATTAAATTATAAATTATCATATAAAGAGATTACTATATTGATTAGTTTTAAATACATTATTCTTAAGGATTTTTGCTCTACCATGGGTATGTCTGTTAACACTGACAAACAAATGTTATGATTATGAAATCTAAGAAGGACACTTATGCTAATTTTATGTATGACAATAGTAACTTATAACCTTACAAATTAAAAGCAATACACCCTCTCCTATTCTCCTTATAGAAGTCGGGCTTTCCCCTATCGAGAGCCTAGCTATGACTAGGCTTCTGTTGTACAAGCACAAACTCAATACCATAGGAGACCATAGACTTCCTGAGCTAGCTTTAAATTCCAGCCAAAACCACCTAAGGCTTAAACGACGTTGGTATAAAGACATGAGGGGCTGGTTAAACCATTGGAAGATCGACGAGAATGTTGCATTGCAAAACATTAATAACATTAAAAAAAATTGTTACTTTTAAGTTCAAAAAAAAAATGTGGTGTGAGAAAGATCTAGCAACTAAAAGAAAATTAAGATATTATAAGGAGGTCATCAACCCCACCCTAGAAGATCAAAAGTATCTATCTGTTTTAACTAGCTCAAAGAAGAAAATTAATATAGCCAAGATTAAAATGAACTCTCATGAGCTCCATAGTGAAACAGGGCGTTGGACAGTTCCCAAAACACCATGGATGGAAAGGATCTGTCATCTCTGTGAGAATATGAACATCAAGGATGAGAATTACTTCCTCTTAGAGTGTCCCGTGTACAACCACATTAGAGCTCAATTTCATAATCTTTGTTGCAATACTGACCTTCCTAGCCTTTTAAGATGTCAAAATTATAGTCAGCTCGGGAGGCTTCTCTCCAAGCTTTTTGAGCATAGGAATAAAATCTTAAATCAAACTAAATAACTCCTTTCTTTAGGTTCGATAGACCAAAGATTGGTCTCACTGGATGTTAACCACCACCATCATCATTATCATCTATTGATTATTATTAAATTTATAAATGATAAGTACATACAAATTTTAAATTTAAGTTATATATTAACGAGACTACTTTAATTTCAAATTTAATAATTATTATAAGAAACAAAGCTTTCGAAGTGTAAATTATTCCCATCATTTATTACTATGTCAATGATCTTTTGTATTATAAACCTCTTTAAGCACCCTATATATTTACTAACAAATAAATACACCATTTAAGAATATAAAATTAAAATTTAATAACTAAATTATTCTGATTTTAAATTTAACAATGATTAAAAAATATAAATCTTTGAAAATGTGAATTATTCTAATCATTTGTTACTATTTCAATTTTTTTTCATTATAAATTTATTTTAACATTTCTCTATAAATTGTTACAAATAAATATATCATTTAATATTATAGTTTTGTATTTAAAAAATATAACATAAACTACTTTTAAGATTTATACCAAAACATCTTAATAAAAAAACACAAATTAAAACTAAAAGCACAAATTAGAAAGAGGAATAAAAAGTCAGTCCCATAATTAACGGAGGATAAAAATGGCCATGGATTTAGATCCAATAATAGCCTAATTCTTGTGCACCATTAAAACACGTGGCCTCTGAGTTATTTCACAATAAACCGAGAAAAGAACATGGATCTTATCAAATTAGACTTGACGACACGCAACCCGTGGAAAGAGGAAGATTTTGTGAACGCATCGAAAACGAGTATGATTGCAACATGGAAAAAATAATGTGCCAATTAATTAATGGGGATGGACAATCCTTCCACTCAACGGTTACTATTTTAGTTGAATGCGGGATGGACGCTACTTCAACTCAACAGTTACCTATTTTTCGATTTTTCGGACTCACTCACCCATAATATCCAAATGGCTAATATCCAATTCCAATAGGGATTTCAGTTTTTTTCCAACGGATAATCGCTAAATTTGTCGTGAACCGTTAAAAATTACGTATAAAAGGTCTATTTCTACATTGTCAAAATTTCTCCACTTTCGGATTATTATAATGTGTTAGATAATGTCAACTATATTTTCCAGGAACATAATGGGGTTTATTGCCTTTAATAATTACAATGATCTTATATTAACAAAGAATTTGAGGATGTTATAACTAGCAATTGCACCAAATGTTGCGAAGGAAATGTCCTAAGGCATAAATTCTGGAAGCATCGTGACATACAAAAAATCATTGAAGATAAAAATTAGTAAACAAAATGTTATTCAATTGTCTTAAATCATAAGAAGCAGTTTCATGTGAGCTACCAAATCCTTGAAAGTGTCCATTGTCAATGCCATATATTTGAAGTGATAATTCATTCAGCAATGGAGAAACTCTTGGAGGTCCTTGTAACCCAATTGAAATTTTATAATCCTCACCACATCCAAAAGCCTCATGTAACAAACCATTATAGAAAAAGTCACTTGAGAAATTATTGGGTCTTGTCTTTTCAGACATATAATAACACCTTAAGCCACCTAAAATTTGAGAACCATATTTTTTTTTTTGTGGAGCATAACCATACACATTTTCACCATACCAAGTATACAAACTATTTGGAAGCATTAAATCAATGTCACATGATTTTTAGGAATATGAATACTTGAACCCTATTAAATATTGCTTAATGGAAGACAAAATGCAACTTTGAGACTCTTCTATCAACAATAACAATAACAGGGCTAACAAACATGAGGCAATTCCTGTCAAATTGTTTGCTAAAATCCTTGAAGATGATGCTAAGGCCTGGTACAGAAGCCTTCCTTATTGTTCTATAAAAAGTTCTATAAAAAGTGGGGATGACATGTTTAAAGCCTTCCTTACTACATGGGAAGTGAAAGTCGACAAAAATCAGTTGCATGAAATCAAGAAGAAGGAGAATGAAACGAGTAATTTGGGTGACACCCAAGATGAAACCTAGAGACTGTCACTATAACATAAATAAGTGAGGTTCAAGATTAAACCAAGTCGATGCCAAAATAAAAACAAGATTCTGGACTAATCTGGGCACCTACCATGACAACTCCAAAGCCATATATGTGAACAACAAAAGTCTGGAGTAATCTCGGCACGAAGAGTATCCAACAATAGCCCCTAAGCCAAGATAAACCAGGAACCCAACCAACCTATGAAATTTGAAATTGGCTGGAGAGGGCCTGTAAGCTACATATATAAAAGGAACGCAAAAGGTCAAAACTGTCCCCTTATAATTTGAAATTGAATAAGTTATTAGGAAGACAATGATGATATGATCATTTTTTCAAACTATCATTGTATCCATTACTCCTATTTATTATTGCATTAAAATAAAATTATTTATTCTTCCTTTGATTGAAGGTTGATTAACTAATTAGGAAGACAACGATGTAGTGCTCGTTTTTTCAAAATTATCCCTGTATCGATTACTCCTATTTATTATTGCATCAATTAATGGGATGACTTCTTCAATGTCTCTGACCATTATTTAATCATCTTCCCTCACAAGAGTCTTATTTAATCATCTTCCCCCACAAGAGTATTCAATGTCTTGAAGTGTTAACTGTGTGGAAACCTGCATGCACGCCTTAATCATCTTCCCTCACAAGAGTCTTCAATGTCTTGAAGTGTTCACTATGTGGCAACTTGCATGCACACCTTGCTGCACTTCTGGGTGTGACCACGGTCTATCACTATCTATCACTATCATCATATTCCATTGCATATTATAGATATTCATAGGCTTGGGTATAAATCAAATATTAACTTGATTCATTAGATTGTAGACTCTAAAGATTGAAAAAGGTTTCACTTTATCTTACTCCTATTTATTATTGCATCCATTAAAGGGATGACTTCTTCAATGTCTCTGACCGTTATTTAATCATCTTCCCTCACAAGAGTCTTCAATGTCTTGAAGTGTTCATTGTGTGGCAACCTGCATGCACGCCTTGCTGCACTTCTCTGTGTGACCACAGTCTATCACTATCATCATATTCCATTGCATATTATAGATATTAATAGGCTACATTATAAATCAAATATTAACTTGATTTCATTAGATTGTAGACTCTAAAGATTGAAAAAGGTTGCACTTTATCTATGATACGTTTTTAAATGTTTTTTTTTTATATATTTTTTAGTTTAATTGGTTTAAAATTATATATAGATTAGATTGTTAAAGTTATAAGTGTGAGTTTTGAATTCTCTATTACTCTTATGTTCTAAAATTTTTTTGGGTCTATCACTATCATCATATTCCATTGCATATTATAGATATATTGTTAAAGTTATAAGTGTGAGTTGCGAATTCTCTATTACCCTTATGTTCTAAAAAGTTTTTGGGTCTATCACTATCATCATATTCCATTGCATATTATAGATATTAATAGGCTAGGGTATAAATCAAATATTAACTTGATTTCATTAGATTGTAGACTCTAAATATTGAAAAAGGTTGCACTTTATATGTGGTACGTTTTTAAATGTTTTATATATATATATATATATATATATATATATATATATATATATATATATATTTAGTTTAATTGGTTTAAAATTAGATATAGATTAGATTGTTAAAGTTATAAGTTTGAGTTGTGAATTCTCTATTACCCTTATGTTCTAAAAAAAATTTAGGACGTTGAATCTATATAGGCAATCAAAAACCTATTTTAAATAACTAATAACAAATCTAATCCCAAATTCATAGTAAGAAGGGAAAAACAATAACTAAGAAGAAATCTGATCATAAATTCATAGTAAGAAGGGAAAAACTCATCGCTACAATAATTCTACAACATTGCTTGTAAGATGGATGTATGCTACAAGAATTATACAATATTTCTTGTAAGATGGATGTATGCTAGTCATACAAGATATGGTTCCATCAAGTTGAATAGGTTCAAAATTCAATTCCAATTATTACAAGCACCTAACCAACATCAATTAATGAATTACATTAAGTGCATTCTATTAAAAAAAACAATTGACCCAATAAATAAAAATTGACATATTGGGTATGTCATGTTTCAATCATAGTTATATACTTTTCATATCAACTCATTTAATGAATATTCAAAATCTCATTTTGATCAATAAATAAACATATTTAATTAATTTTAATTAAAAACATTAATAATATCATTCCGCAGATTCTCTTAGTTCAATTCATCCTACTCCCTAATTAACTAATATATCCATGTTAATAAATAAATCTAATTTACATCACATAACACATAAATATGTTGTTCAATTCCCAACTACAACTATCACACAATTATATAAATGAAATAATTGACAAATATTAACAAACATCAAATTAATTAACTAATATATCCATGTTAATAAATAAATCCAATTTACATCACATAAGACATAAATATGTTGTTCATTTCCCAACTACAAGTATCACACAATTATATAAATGAAATAATTGAAAAATATTAACAAACATTAAATGATGACTTTCTAATACATGTTTAAAATAATATTAAATCATATTTTCTTTTAAACTATTATTATTAATTTAAAAAATATATGAAGTAAACTTAAAAAAAACATGTAACTAGATTTTTTTTTTAAATTACACATTCAAAACTAAAAAAATAGAATATGAATGTCTTTGTAAATTTAGCAATAATATAACTACTTAAAAATAGATCCCTTGTCCAATAAAATCTCATCAATTTGAACATTAACTAACAAGTATAATATTATGAGTTAACAAGTATAATATTATGAGTGAACCAGTTATTTTGGGACATGTTTCTCCAAATACGCATGGGCAGAGCATTATTTCTCTGGAATTAAATTATATATATATCTCCGACTAATGCACACACCAGGTTTGCTGAACTGTTATGTCATACTATAATTTGTAATTTGCTCGAATTGATGTCGAGTCATCTCCAAGGACTGAATCTTTGCCATCCGATTTCTTGGCATATGAAAAACCCAAACAAGATTTAGCTAACTTCAGATTTAATTGGAAGAGACAATTGACTACATTTGAACAAAGGATGACACCCTGACACAGGTCAGGTTGTTGTAACTTCATAATTGCCTGCAACGAAGTTTCCAGGTAGACAAAAAGTATAAGAAGGAATGAGTGGGTAGTTTTGAATTAGCTACAACACAGAATTCGACAACCTATCTTACATAATTTGATTGAAAAAATTCAATCACTCCGAAAATACATATAAGCTTTTTGACTGGACTCGTCACGGGAAGCTTTGCCCGATCTGTCCTCGCCAGGGCTTAGGATCGAAGCTCCCACACCAATATCACGGATGGATGCAAACTCAGTAATTAATTCAAGACGGTCCCTCTGCGACCATCAATGCCAGTACAATTTTTTTGTTATCATGGGATTATTTAGAGTGGATCGATCCTCCATTGAATCAGAGCAGAGCAGATCTGTGTGTCCAGAAACCCTATGATCCCTTGGAAGAAACCTTTCTGTAACAGAACTTAATTTCTTAGATGTCGAGCAAGGACAATGATGGGGAAGAGGAGGAGCTTCTTCAAATGGCATTGCAGGAGCATGCGCAGAGGGATTTTAATTACCAATGTATCTGGCAACAGAGGCAAAGTAAGCCAACAGTCAATTTGAACCCACTTCCGGTGCCAGCTTTGAAGAAACCCCAGCACCAGCTGCCGCCACCGTCCAATGCAAGAGGCGCGGCCAAACCAGAGTTGGTATCTGACCTTAATGTAAGTGAAAATACCCGCAAGAAGTAAGAATTCATCCAACGACGAAGTCTTCAACAAGAGGTTGATCTGCGTCTTCGTATTTCTGACGGATCTGCGTTTGTGTCTTTCTGGTGGAGCCCAATCATACAGTTCAGATCAAAGTACATCGAAAACCATAAAAATTCAAAAAATTGAGCTTAATGTAACTGAAAATACCTACAAGAAGCAAGAATCTGTGCAACGATGAAGTCTTCAACGAGAGGCCAATCTGCCGATCTGCGTCTAAATCGTTCTAACCATTGGAGGGCGAGACTATTCAAATTACAAGATGGATGTATTTCATAGCAAGGTGGAAGAAATTAATAATGTTCAGTGAGTTAGTTAGTTAGTTAGGTTGAAAGAGATATTGGATCTAATGGTCTAAAATATTTCAATCGTCTAACATTTCATCCAATGACCTAAACACTGACAGAGTGGCACCTAGAAAAGTTGTTTTCAAATAATAACGTCTTACGACGTAATTAAAAGAAAATTATTGAGAATTATATTTAAAAGGTGCTTTAATTTATTTGAAATTATAGATTGCAGTAGATTTTTCATTGAGGTGTGAAATGATAAAAATAGAATTTAAATTTAGAATATAAAATTTATAGTTTGTATTGTATAAGAACATAAGATATCTAAAGTTTTGTAAGAGAAACTTAATATATCTAAATTTCTGTTTCTAATTTATTTTTTTTAAATTGAGATTAAAAATATTTATAATTAATTGAATTAATATAGTATAATTTATTTTAGTTCTAAATTTATATGGTTGTTTGTAAAATAATTATTTACAAATGTAAAATAACCATAACCTTAAATCTTTATTATTTATTTTCACGCTGAATGAATAGATGTCTAGGTAGGAATGAAATTTTCATCCTTGATTGTCTTCTTGCTTTTTCCAAATTTTCAATCTAGGAAGTTCTACATATTCTCTTTTTGCTAAATCTTATTTTCAGGTTGAATAAATAGATGTCTAGGTAGGAAGGAAATTTTCATCCTTCATTGTCTTCCTGATTTCTCTACATTTTCAATCTAGAAAGTTCTACATATTCTCTTCTTGCCAAATCTTACCCATCCATATTCACTCCCCGTGAAATATTCCACAAAAGAAGATGCCTAGGATAGGAAATGAAAAAGAAACCCATGACAACAATGGATAACTCTTCTAATTGGAGGGATGCCATAAATGGGAGGACTTAAGATCTTGATATGAATGAAAGGTTTAATGAATCACTTAGGGCAAGACTTAAGATCTTGATATGAATGAAAGGTTTAATGAATAACTTAGGGCAAGGTTAGAGAACTTTTGGTTATTCCAACACCAGACCTAAAAACCCTTTCCCAAATCAAATGGAGTCATATGGAGTCACTTTGGGAAAGGCAATAGAACTCTGGACTATTCAACCACCACTAGAACTCTAGACTTTTCCAATTCCATGGCTCACAATAAAACAAAGTCAAACAAAGCAAATGTGAGAAACACAATAAAACATTTGATTATAAGTTTGAACACATGAAATAAATTCATATGGAAGTCGTTGCTCCACCACAAAGTAAAATAAGAATTTTTTCTTACTCAGATTAAAACAAGATTTAGTTCTTACTTAGATTTATACGTAACAAGGGTTGCTGAGTAACTCACTGTAAAAGTTGTGACTAAATTGTTTCTATGTTCCTAGTACAAATTACTCCCCAATTTTCTCTTCTTACCTCTTAGACTTACGTCCACCACTGAGAAAAAGACTTCTAATCTTTTTTTTTTTCAAAACACACACTTTTTAATATTTTAAGACATGAAAAGACAAAAAAATTTAAAACCAACTATGGAAATTTGTATTAAAGAATAATTTTTGAACTTGAAAATGTTGGGGAGTCTAAATACAAGTTGCTGAATAAATTTCAGGAACATATGTTCTACCAACCCTATATTAATGCACATTAATTCCTAATTGTATGATGTGATTAGGAATGGGGAATTTGTACTCCTACTCAGAACTTCTATTAATTTTTTTCCTTCATCTTGCAAACAAAACCCACTACCTGCAATAAAAATATATTTGACTAATTTACTCATCTACAAAAAGTATTTCTACTATTATTTTAATAAATTTCATGGTTGAGATTAATTTTCCAAAACTCTCCCTTAATAAAAACTGCCTCCATTGACAATTTCCAAAAATTCTCTCAAATAAACAAATTTTCACGTGTCAATGGCTTTGTGAAGATGTCTGCAAATTGTTCCTGGGACCTCTAATATGCAACATAATTTCATCATTGTTAATAAATTCTCTAATAAAATTATATTAGTGTCAATGTGCTTGATATCGTTATGAAAATAAATGTATTTTATAGTTCAGTTGCAGAATTTTTATTGCAAAAAATAGTTGTTGTTCCCTCTTGTTCATGGCATAAATCCCTCAACATTATTCTCATCGAAACTACCTAACACATTGTTGTTTTTGCGGTGACATATTCAACTTATACTGTTCACAATGACACTATTAGATTCTTCTTGAAGGCCCATGAAATGACTCTCAAACCTAATTTAAATACATATCCTGATGTGCTACTTATATCATCAACACTTCTTGCTCAATGACTGTTAGTGTAACCAAACTGTCTAAAATAATTTGTTTCAGTGTAAAAAATACAATATTCCTTTCTTCGATTGACATAACTTAAATTGTTTTTAGCTACTTTCCATTGTATGTCCATGGGTATCTCCATGAACCTTGACACCAAACTACCTACATCCATTATATCAAGCCCGATTGTTGTCAAATAAATCAAACTTCGTACCATACTTTTTTATAAAGTCAGATTGACCTTGTTGCTGCAATCTTCTTTTCTCAACTTCAACCGCATGACACCTGGAGTTCATGCGGCCTTTATGTTCAACATATTGAAACTCTCCAACATATCTAATACATATTTTTCTTGATAAATAATAATACCATTTTTGCTTTATTCACTTATATGCCCAAAAAAAATACCTTAATCACCCCAAGTCACACATTTCAAACTCACTTTTCATGACTTCTTTGAAATCAACAATGAGTAAATCATTACTCCAAATAAAAATCAAATCATCTACATACAAACAAACAATAAGAAGCTTACCTTCACTCTCTTTGATGTATAGATTAGGCCCACCATCACATTTATCGAATACATTTTCCCTCAAGTAAGAATCTATCCTACTATACCATGCACATGGTGCTTTGTTCATCCTATAAAGATCTTAAATCAACCTATACACCTTTTCTTCTTGGATTTCTACCCCACAAGCAAGTGGTTTCTCAACATATACTTCCTCTTTAAACACTCCATTCAAAATCATTTATTTGACGTCCATTTGATAAACTTTCCACTTACATTGTGCGATAACTAACAACAATGTACGCATTATCTCCATCATTGCGACTGGCGCAATGTCTCCCCATAATGTCCTTCATGTTTTTTCTTGTATCTTTTGACAACTAGCCTTGCTTTGTGCCTTTCAGTATTTCCTTCAATGTTTCTCTTGGACTTATAGACACACTTCACTGCAATGAATTATTTTCCTTGTAGAAGGTCCACTAACTCACATGTGTTATTATTTTCTATTGATCCTATTTCTTCATCTGTTGCTCCTACCAATTTTTCTTCTTTGAATTCATCCTCAAAATTTATTGGGTCATATACATGACAAAACAATACGAACAAGGAATTCAGACATTCACTACTATCAACTCAATTTTTCTCATAAATTTCAATTAAATTTGATAATTTTTTTCTTCTTATGCTTGTTGAAGATGGTCTTGACATGTCACATGATGTTCTGCTTGAGGTAGATGATGATGTGGGTATTTTTGGTGTGCTTGGAGCAGTACTTGCTTGATTGTGCGACACTACCCTATTATTTGTTGACGGTGTCACGTGGTGACTACTTTGTCAACCTTAAATAAGAGTAGGAGACATCATTGAGGAATAACATGATTCAGTTAATTCTTCTTTGTCTTCTTGTGGTATACATGTTTTTACATTTATTGTCTTCGATAATCTTCCGTCCCATGCTTCCTCTTCTATAAATTGCACATCTCTCCTATTATGGCCTTCTTGGTTAATGAATTGTAGAGGTTCTATGCCTTGGATTCATCACTATATAAAAAAAATATGCATGTATTTCCCTTGTTTTCCAACTTATTCCTTAATTCATCCAGGATATGTGCACCAACCATACATCTAAACACTCTCATGTGAGTGATACTATGATTTTTTCTGCTCCATGCCTCTTCAATAACCATATTCTTGAAATTTTTGGTTGGAAACCCAAAAAATATATGTGTTGCACAAGAAATAGCTTCATCCCAATAATCATTTGGAAAATTATTTTCCTTCAACATACTTCTTTCCATTTCCATAATGTTCTTATTCTTCCTTTCCGTGACACCATTTTTCTCAAATGTATATCTTGTTGTAAATTTCTTGTTAATTCCATGCTCCCTACAAAAACGAAGGAAGTCATTTGAGATGTATTCACCACCTCTGTCAGTTCTCAAAACTTTGATGTACTTTCCATTTTCATTCTCAATAGGAGCCTTGTATTGGTAGAAGCAATTAAACTCTTCACTTTCCTATTTGAGGAACTAGATCCATGTCTTCCTTGTATAATCATATATGAAAGTAAAAAAATAATAGCCTCCATTAATTGATGGTATCTGCATTGGTCCATATAAATTTGAATGAACAATCTCCAAGGGTCCTCTTTCCCTTATTGACTTCTCTGATGGAAATGTCTCTCTTTGTTGTTTTCCCAAGACACATCCTTCACATAGGTTGTCTTATTTTTATCTGAGAGGAAATCCCTTGACCATGCCTTTCCCATGAAACATATTAAAACCTCCAAAATTAAGGTGACCAAATCTCAGATTCCATAATTATTTTTCATCTTGAACTTCTGCTTGAAATTTTTCTTATGCGACAGCTGGAACTTTTATTTCATCCTCTTGTGAATTCATAAATAGTTTTGTTTGATCGTCTTCTTCCTTCAAATATTATTTTATATTTACAGGAAACATTATATTTCTTGTTATTTGAAATTTTACAATCAAATGTTTGCTTGGAGACTTATCCAAAATTGTGCACTCACCATTTTCAAAAAAGACATTGTATCCCCTTTTCATGAGTTATCCAATGCTTATGAGGTTATGCTTCAAATCAGGGACAAAATGAACATCGGAAATGTACTTACTCTCCCCCTTGATTGTTAGAATATTGACTCTTCCTTTTCTAATCACTAAGAATTTTCTATCAGTACCTAATGTCACTTCATATTCCACACTTTCATCTAGATTGGTAAACATTTATATGTTCCCTGTCATGTAGCTACTATACCCTGAATCTAGAAACCATACATCCTTTTTTTTTCTTGGGCTACAATACAAACTAAGAACATGTTATCTTGGTTCTAATTTTCCATTGTGAAATTTGCACCTGGTTGGTTACTAATATCATATTTCTTCTTTCTACATTCATTTGCATAATAAACATACTTCTTACAATAATGACATTTAACTTGAAATTTATGATACCATCGATCTTGTGATTGATTTTGGCTGGAGACTTGACTTGGATTTTGATAGCTACCCCTTCCACTTGAGCTTGAATGGTTGCCTCTTCCACCTCTATGTAGGATTTTTCCTCTTCCTCTAGCACTTGATATTCCTCTTCCTATACCTAGACTAATTGAGACTTGTCTCTTGAAGGCATGATCCAGTGAGGAGTTTTTTTCTCTATTCATTATATGTTGATGAGAAAGGAGTGATGTATGAATCTCATCCACTGAAAATTGTGAGAGATCTTTTTTCTCGTCTATGGCCAAAAAAATGACATTAAATATTGCTAGCAAAATTCTCAAAATTTTCTCAGCTACTCTCATTTCCTAAATTTTCTCACCATGATACCTAATTTGACCAACCAAAGCAATTAATTGTGTAAAAAATGGGCCTAAATTCTCATACTCTTTCATACAAATTGTCTCAAAATATCTCCTTAATATTTGTAGCTTTGTTGTATTTATATTTTCCATGGCTTCGAAGGCTTTCTAGACAATATCCCATGCTTGGTTGGACTTCTTGGTACTGCAGTGCCTGGGAAAATACTTTCATGAACTTCTTGGAAAATTTAGATGAGGTATTTTGAATCATTCTTCTCCTTGTCCCTGAACAATTTATTTTCTACTTGTGTAAAAAAAGTGTATGTTGTTGCATCTATTGGTTCTTACAACCCATTCCCCACCAAATCTCAAATATCTTTAAATAAAACATAGTCTTTGTTGGTATAGCCCAATAGTCATAATTTTTTCCATTAAACTAAGGTATTTAAGGATTAGTCAACCTTTAGATTCATGCTTCCATTTTTTAATGGAAAAAAGGACTTTATCCCTGTTGGTAATTATGCTAAAAAAATCCCTTCAAAACAACCTTTAACTCGAGTAAAAAAACTTTCTCTGATACAACATGAAAGTATAGGAAGAGGAGTTTCCTCGATACATTGGTCATGGAGATTAAATCATATTTTGATTCCCCTAACTAAGATTGAATAAAAAACTAAAAAATTGTATGCACATCAAAACAAAGTAAAGGAGAGTAAATGGGAGAAACACAATAAAACTTTTTATTATAAATTTTCCACTTAGAAAAATACTTCTAATCTTGTTGTATTTCAAAACATACAATTTTTAATATTTTAAGACATGAATAGAAAAAACATTTAAAACCTAGGATGACCATTTCTGCTAAAAACTTAATTTTCCGAATTGAAGATGTTACAAAGTGTAAATAATAGCCGCTCAATAAATGTGTAATAAAAATCTATTTGATTGATTTACTTTTGTACCACAAGTGTGCTTGTTGTCATTTTAATAACATTGGTGGTTGAGATTAATTTTTCAACAACCTACACCAACCTGAAAACCAATTGCCCATCTTAAGTTGGACTTCATATTTTGAGTGAAGTCTGTGTAAATAAAAGTATTCTGTTTAATAAAATGTTATCTTGTATTTGTTTTGGAAATTGAATTAGTTTCTTTTAGATGTTTTTTTAAGGTGGACAAAATTAGATGTGTTGTTTACCCAATATCAAATGTCGGGAGTAAAGGTCAATTAGTTTTGTTTTAGTTTCTTGTAAATATCATCCATAATAGCCAAATGTAAAGATTCTCACGGTGCAAGATGTAATAGATGTCAGAGTTAAAAGAAAATATTTATTAAGTTCACTAATTAATAAATTATAAATTCCTATTACTATGAAAGAAATTTAACATCCTTAAAGTAGGTTGATGTTTAAATAATTTGATTTGAATGTATTTTTTTTTTTCAAATGAAATAGGCAAAACACATTTTCATAATGGTTATTATTTTTTGAAATCATGATATTTTAACTAAATTTCTATAAGAAACGTCTTTATTGACCAACTTTATTCCTTGAAAATCACATGAGAAGACACATTTATGAGAAAACATAAGTAGATTAGAGTAGAGGGAATCAATTAGTATTATACCATAACCTAAATTTATAGTAATTTTTAAAGGGTTAAATTATAAGTTAGTTTATAAAGACATTATCTATTGATCACATTAAAAAAAAAATTAAATTAATAACAATATATATATTTTTTTAATTTAAGTTATTTTTTAATTAGATTATTCTAATATTATTATTTATTAATTTATTTAATTACTTTCTAATTTGAGAAAATGTGTAACTCATTCAGTTTTTTATATAAAAAATTAATAATAATAACTTATTCAAAAATAAAATTTAAACAATCGGATATTATACTTGGTCTATATAGAAAAAATTATACATGGTCTATATAAAAATAAAACACTTGGAATTAAAGATTTATGAAGCACTTAAAAGGCTTAAATCTCCACATATAAATAGTTTTTCAACCTTTTCATTGAAAATAAGTCTTTTAAATTTGGCTCTTGTCAATTCACTAATTAATAAATTATTCTTATTAAATGTAAATTCACGTAAATTCCTAATTTTATTAGGTAAAAAAATACAAAAATTCATGTATTTATAATTTGATATCAATGTTGTAAACTCATTTTTCAAATGAATTCCATAAACAACCTGAATTCATCTTTATATAATTTGACTTTAATGTTGCAAACCTATATTTTAAATAAATTCCATAAACAATAATTCTTAAATGAATTGTCTAACCATTAATTGTTGAAATAATGATATTTTAACTAAATTTCTATTAAAAAAACAGCTTTACAAAAAACATTTTTTGAAAATAAAATGAAAATAATTTTTCAAAATTAGAATTACAAGAAACAAATTATATTCCATCATAATTAATTTGAAAATTTCGACAAGAGATCAATTTTAAATTAAGTTATAAATATATTTTTTTATTAATTTTTATTTTAAATAACCAATTTTTACCATTTAAATTATAAGAAAATAAATATTTTGAAATTAAATTAATACTAATTTATTTATTTTAATTAAATTTTAAAAAAATTAAAAATTAAAAAAAATTAAAATCCACTATTCCAATCTTGTGTTATTATGTTAAAGATTATTTTTCTTTATAGATCTATCTTAACAGTATGAAAAGCATATGATCAAAAGGGCAAAAAAACCCCAATTATACTAAATGAATGGTTGACCATCCTTCACTAAACGGTTTCTATTTCAAAGAAACGGAGGATGCACGATCCTTGAAGTCAACGGTTATGTATTTCACCAACTTACCGATACAGGTGTATAGCCAATTCCAATACGGATTTCAATTTTTTTTTGCCACCATTTTCTTTTTGAAATCTTTTGATAATTTTTTAATTTTCTATTTCACCTTACTTATTTATAAAGATGTTTATATCCAATTCCAATACTGATTTGAAATTTTTTTTGGGTTAGGAATTCATTTTTTTTAATTCCTTCAATAATCTTTAAATTTTTTATTTCACCGACTTACGGACAAAGATGCTTTTAAAGCAAGGATTTTTTTTTTTTTTTAATTCTTTGAAATAACCATAGATTTTGTTTGGTACCCTTAAATAATAACACACAAATATACTATCCCATGCTACTGCGGCGTCTTATCTACACAACTTTATTTAAGACGTAAAGATGTCTATCCCATGTTAGTGCTTTATTTGACAAGGAAAACGATGACCTATCTACACAAGTTGCATTGGCAAAAATTCCACACTTTCGGATTAGTATAATAAAAATTATATAATATTAGTTTTATTTTCAAGATACGTTTACTGTGTATTTTTTTTTTTTTTAATTATTAAAATGATATTATATTTAAAAAACTTGAATTCTCAAGGAGAAGATTTTATAATAAAAAAATATTTTTATTTAAATTTTTGATAAAAAAATATTTTTCATTTAGGTATGAAAGGTAAATTACATGAAAAGTATATTTTAACTTATAATTATATAACTACAATTTGAATTTAGAGATGAAATTGCAGATACACATTATATTTTATTAATCAAATAGAGTTACATATATACATGATGTATAGTCTTAAGATAGGAAAACTATCTTGGACACATAATAAGTTGGTTGAGAGAATATCTCAACCTCACACCAAACTAGGAACTTAGGTTTTAGCTAACCTATGGAATAGGAACAGACTCTATACATAGAGAGAATCACCACTGAAGACAAGCAAGAATTACACATTCCAACACACCCCCTTAATGACTACTTGTCTCAATATCCATCTGCAAAATCTACATCTGGTCCTGTTTGGTAATTACACTAGTTCTGTTTGGTAATTACACTTTGTATCTTGTTCATGTTATTGTCAATGTCCATATAAAGGAACAACCATCTACCGAAATGCCTGGGTTCCCAACTGCTGCAACTGCCAGTCTACTATGAAGTCCTTCACATACATGGTTCATCCAACCTCTCGATGAACTCCCCCTAGATATAAAATTTCACCTCATGGAGTCTAAACCCAATATGGCCCACCCAAGTGTATCCATCCCGCATTACACACTCCTCTAGTGTGTTAAAACTCTCTGATAGAGTGAACATATAAAAAAGGGGTCTTACAACATGTACAAACAATAAATCACATGTAGATTTTCTCTAATTACAGATTGTGACTCATAATCTACCATGGTCATGAGTCTATTCCACAAAATCACACAAACTCGACTGTTTTCCATCATAATAATTGTTGCTTCTACTTTTCTCCATGTTTTGAAATTGTCTTCCACTGCTTCAATCAATTTCTTCTAAAAACATATCCAAACTTGGCATCTTCATCTTGAATATTGCCATCTTTAATTTTTTGTTGTTAGAGTGATCAGTTCTAACAAATAGCATTTACATGCTAAGTTGGTCACGCTCAACATGATTCAAAAAATAATTCAAGAAAACAATTCAATTCACCAAGCATTATGGAAGTAGAACATAATAAACCGCAACACTCCATAGCAAGCTCTTCATAGCATATCGTTATGAGATGCTCCACGCAATCAAATTTCAGGTAATTTTCTCCATCGACGATCCACTGCGATCCACGCAGCCAACGATCTGTCTCAATTCTGGCTTCACATGTCAGCATTCTCCTCTTCATGTAAATACTCCTTTTCTTCATGCTCCACGCAGAGGGCAGTGATCAATGACTCAGCGCTTCGACAACGCTCAGGTAGGCAGCATAGATTGCTCCTATAGGTAGGTAGGTAGGCCGAAAGCGCAAGTTAGTGCTCCTCCTCACACGCCAGCAATAGTGGTAGTGCAGATAAGTAGGCAGGTAGTGCAAGGTAGCATTCCTCCTCACACGCCAACAACAGTGGCAGTACAGATAAGTAGGCAGGCAGTGCAAGGAAGCTCTCCTGCTCACAAGCCTGCAACAGTGGCACTGCAAATAAGTAGGCAGGTAGTGCAAGGTAGCGTTCCTACTCACACGCCAGTAAGAGTGGCAATGCAGATAAGTACGCAGGCAGCGCTACCTACGTATATATATTTAATTTATATTTTGTATAAAGATATAATGGGAATATGTTATATCAACAAATATTTTTGAGAAAAAAATATTATTAAACATACCATTAAATTTTTAAAATGGTGGTTTCTAAATTGGTTTTTTTTAAAATATAATACAATGTATTGAAATGTTAAGCATCCACTTTGAGGCTAAGTGAATACATGCTCATGGGGCAATTTTCATTCTTCAATTTTTTTTAGTGCCTTTTGCAAATTTTCACTGTGGCCACACTTTGATATTCACTCCACTAGAAATATTTCGAGCATGAGCATGCAGGAGAATGGGATAACAATTGGAGAAGGAGCCCAAGACAACAATTCTCAACATTTAGGGTAGAGTTTGATGTGGCCCAAAGATTCCCTAGGATGTCATAAATGGGAAAACTAAGGATCTAGATAGGACTGAAAGGTTTAATGGAGTAACATTTGCCAAGGCTAGAGTGTCTATTCCAAAACCATGCCTAAAACTCATTTCACACCATGCCTAAAACTTATTTCCCAGTTTAAGTATGACTTCAAATTTCCAGTGGAATCTATGAAAATAAAGGTAATTTCTTGTAGAAACCTTCTGGATATCTTGTATTGCATAATGAGTTACTTTTTAGGAGGTTTTTGTTTAGGATTTAGAAAATGTCACATGTTGTGTACCCAATATCGTATGTCCAGTAAAGGCTAATCACAATTGTTTTAGTTTCTTGTAAATATCATCCATAGCACCAAAATGCAAAGATTTTTTGTAAATATCATCCATGGCACGGAAAATAAAAGATTCAAGGATGATGCGTGTATGGAATCTAGAAAATTACAATGCAACACGTAACAGATGTCACATATGGTTTAAACAAATTATCATTTCTTTACAAATAGTTAATTAAGTTCATTGGTTAACAAATTAGTCATATTGATAGTACATTCCGAAGTTTAGTTAAGAAATTTAACATGACGAATTTTGGTTCACGATTGTATATTTTGATTTCAATGTTTTAAATTTAATTTTCTAAATGAATTCAATTATGTGTCATTCTCATAAAGGCTAGATATCTAAGAGTTAATGGTTGATATCATGATATTTATTGAAGAACTTTTCTTCAAAATTATATGAAAAGAAAACTTTTATTCAATGTTCAAGGAAACAATTTATATTCTATTAAAATTAATTTCAAAATTTAAGTATTTTGTTTAAATAGACAGTAAATTTAAAAAGATTAAAAAGTTCTTCAAGCGAGTCTGTTGGTACAAAGCATACAAGACAGTATCAAACAGCTAACAGCTTTCGAATTAGTTTCAAGTCAACGAGCCGGATCATATGGTTTCCTATCATATCTATTATCAGCAGTGCCTATCATCCTCTCAAGCGAGCCGGCTCACCAGATCAAGCGAGCGTCTCACTCAGAATTCAAATCAAGCGAGTCTGCATCGGACAATTACTTCTATCATACACAAAGGGATATCTGATCATTTGCTTTGCATTTCCTTTCGGTATATTTTTTGAGATATACTAATTCATGCTATTTCGTCTCTAGTTTTTAATATTTCTAGTTCATTATATCCGTTGTACAGAGTAAAATCAAATAGGTATGGACTGTTAATGACTTGGAAGGGGTCGATTTTTATCCCCATATTCGGCAGCCAGTCCATTCTTAAACTGCTTATTCCTACTTAGAATATGCACGTTTATTTTGGCTGTGCTATGTGGTTTCTTCTAGTTGTTTTATATGGCTGAGAGTATATGTTGTCTATGAACTGATATATTCTAATATAAGCATTCGTTTTTTTTTCTTCTGGAAAAAAAAATTAAAATATAATTTATATTATAAAAGCATCATTATTTTTAAAAATGAGAAAATATTTACTATTTATTCATTATAAATATATACCAATTTAAAATTTAAATTATATATAAATTAATTTATTTTGATTTTAAAATTTTAAAATTATTAAATGAAACAAATTTTTATAAGTGTAAATTATTCTAATAAACAATGGCGTTAGAAGTCTATTTGCGCACTGCTAGATTTAGAAGTACTACACAGATTCATTAACAAAAGTTTAATCAATAACCAGACAATCAACCAATACAAAGTAAAATATATATAAAGTGTTACTCTCATAAAAACGTCGATCGATTTAGAGCCAATAACCACGCAATTCTGCCGCCCCGAAACACGTCGTCTCCAACTCTCGATTATTACACAATAAAACACAGAAAAGAACACAGGGCTCCTCAAATCAGACAGTACGATACCCAGCGTGTGCAGAGTGAGAAGAAAAAATCTGATTATAATGAATGAAGAATTGACAATCGTTCACCTCAACTTGTACGCCCCTTTCACTCAACGGTTATCTATTTCTCCTACTCACGTATAAACATTAATATATCCAATATCAATAAGAACTTCAATTTTTTTCACGATCCATTTTTTGAATTCGTTGGATAACTGTAAAATTTTTGTGTTGAGTCAATAGACCGGGACAATGACGGTTTATCTACACAACTTCCGATGCAAAAGTTTTTCATTTTCGGATTAGTATAATGAAGGTTATATAAAGCTAGCCCTATTTTCAACATAAATAATGCTGCTTAATAAATAAGATATATTATATTTAAAAAATTTGTATATTTGGATGGACCAGATTTTATAATAAAATTATTTTTTTATTTAATATTCCAGGTGGAAATCTACTTTCCATTTAGTTTTCTAAAAGTTAATTTTAAGTTGTAATTATATAACTATAATTTAAATTTAAAATATATTTATTTTATATTTTTCATAGTGGTGAATGAGACCATGTGAAATTCATATATTGTGTTTTTTAATTAAAAGTAAATATATTTTTTAATACATATAATTAGGTGAATTTTTATAATATAATTTATTTTAGTTTTAAAGTGAAATAATAGTTTATAAATTTATTATTTAAAAATGTAACAGAAAAGCCTGCTGAAATCTTAATTCTTCTTCTCAACTAAAGTGAATACATGTCTATCCAAGAAGCATACTTAAATTGCCTTTCCAAATTTTCATTATCGCTGCTTTACATATTAATTTTGTGTGAAATAGTGAAATCTTCCTAGCATGCAGGAGTAGATTCTTAGGATAGAAACTTGAGAAGAAGCCCAAGAGTAGAGTTTGGTATGGCACAAAGTTGGTGCTTCGTGTAATTAGGGTTTCCTTTGGATGACATAAATGAGAAAACTTAATATTTGGATATGATATAAGATCTAAGACTTTTGTGATCCATAATGTAGATGAATATACTTTTGGATTAATCACATTATTAGGATTAGGTCGAAGTTTCGAACCAGCTAATGTGGTTCAACCTCAGGACAAGGTTGGAGGACTCTAGGATATTCCAACACCACTTGTAAAAATTATTTTCTTGCTTATGCTAGACTTTAGATTTAGAGTGGAATAATTTGGTAGAAATCTTTAAGATATCTTGTATTTTGTTTTACACATTTAATTAGCTTTTCTCAAAATGTTTGTTTAAGGTGGAGAAAATATGATGTGGTGTGTACCCAATATCGAAGATTGAAAGTAAAGGAGAATCCAGCTTGTTTTAGTTTCTTATAAATATCATCCATAGCACCAATACCAAAACTTAAAGATTGTAAGATTGTAAATGATGATGTACAATTTAACATGTAATAGATGTCAAATATAGTTAGAAGTTCACTAATTAAAAAATCAGTCATTTTGATTGTAATTTCCTAAGTTTATTAGTTAATAAATTTAACATCATGACTGTGAGTTAAATTTTATATAATTTGATTTGAATGTTGCAAATCTATTTTCAAATGAATTCAGTAAAAAGTCATTCTCATAAAGGTTGAGGTCTAATTGTTAATTGATATATTAAGAGAATTTCATAGGTTGATATTTTAACTGAATGTCCATATGCAGATACATTACTGAGTCCATTTTTTCTTCTAAATTACATGATTAGACAATCTTATCAGAGGTTCATTCTACATTCAAGTTTGAAGGCCATGTGTAAGTATATATGTAAGTCCTAAAATAAAAATCAAATATTCTTTAAACACAAAAAAAATGTAGATAATATGCTATGCATATTTCATTAGTTTTCTATATGAAAATAAATAAATAAATAATTAGAAGTTGTTTGTTTATACATGAAGAGATTTGATCCCTATAGGTTAGTTAGAAGTTCACAAATTAAGAAATTATTCATTTTGATTGAAATTTCCTAAGTTTATTAGTTAATAGATTTATCATCCTCACTGTAAGTTAACTTTTATATAATTTTATTTGAATGTTGGAAATATATTTTTCAAATGAATTTAGTAAAAATTTTTTCTCTCAAAGGCAAAGGTCTAATTGTTAATTGATATTTTAACATAATTTCCATAAGTTGATATTTTAACTGAATTTCCATAAGCAACAACATTACTCAGTAAATTTTTCCTTCTAAACAACATGAAAATACACTCTTATGATAGTTTCATTCTGTATTCAAGTTTGAAGGCCATGTGTAAGTATGTCCTTAAGTCCTAAAATAAAAATAAAATATTCTTTAAATAGAAAATCAATGTAGAGAATATGCTATGCATATTTAATTAGTTGTTTATATGAAAATGAATAAATAAATAAATAATTACAAGTTGTTATTTTACACATGAATAAATTTGATCCCTATAGGCTAGTTAGATCCATGGTTAAGATGGTTTTGCAATTTGATTACACTGTTGCAAATCTATTTTTCAAATGAATTCCAAAAAACATTAATTTTCATAAAAGTTGGATCGATCAAATATTTTAACTCATTTTCCATAAGCAACATCTCTAGAGAGGAATTATTTTCTTTGAAAATCACACGAGAACGAGAAGACACTCTTATGAGCAGAACATAGAGAAATTAAAGTTCAGAGAAACAATTTGTATTCAATCAAAATCAATTTCAATTTCAAAATTTAGACTAGTTATAAATTACTTTATAAAAATATTATTATATTGAATGTCCTTAAAAACAAGATTATTATATTGATTATTATTAAAAACATTTTTCTATTAATTTTTTAAAAAGTTAAAATTATAAATATATAAAAAAATTAAATTAAATTTATAAATTAACTAATTTATTTTGATTTTAAACTTAACAATTATTTAAAAAAACTAATCTTTTCAGATATAAATTATTCCTATCATTTATTACTCTATCAAATATTTTTTTTGTATTATAAATATATTTGAACACTCTTTTATATATTTATTAACAAATAAATATAGTATTTGATATTACAATTTAATCACTTTCATGAAAACATATAACTTAATATAATTTTAATATTTATACAAAAATCTCATACAAATCTCAAATTTTGAGTAATTTAATCTAAAAACACAAACTAAAAGAAGAATAAAAATTATTAGTCTCGTAATTAGTGGAGGATGAAAATGTGCATGGATTTAGAATTCATAATAACAGCCCAATTTTCGGACACCTTTGAAATACGTGATCTCTCAATTATTACACAATAAAATACACATAGGCTTCTCAAATTAGACTCGGCAACACCCAAAGCACAGAAAGAGGAAGATTTTGAGAAAGCAATTAAAAAAAAACAAATATGATTGTAAAATGGAAAACAAGTGCCAATTATAATTAATGGGGGATGGACAGTCTTTCACCTCAACGGTTACAATTTCAATTGAATGAAGGATGGATGCTCCTTCAACTCAACGGTTACGTATTTTAGCCACTCTCTCACCCATATACATATATCCAAATTCCAATTCGGATTTTAATTTTGTTCACGACGATTATTTTTTTTGAATTCCATGGATAACCGTTCAATTTGTTCTGAGCCGTTAAAAAATAACGCATAAAGGGCGGCTATCTAATGCAAGTGCTATCTTTGACAAGGACATTGATGTTTTATCTGAACAATGGAAAATTTTCGTATAATAATAGCTAGATAATGTTTACCGTATTTTGAAGAAACATTATCGGTGTTTATACATGGTCACATTAAAAAAACAATATGATTTTATATTACAAAAACTTGAAAACTATGATATTAAATTTAAAAAAAAAACTCGAAAATATATATATTTTTTTGAAACGATATGTGAAAGGTTGTTTTAAATATTTATTTGTAATTGGAGAGGAAAAGCGAGTTCCATTGAGTTGTGAAAAATAGATTATAAGTTGTAATTATAAATATAAAATTTATATTTTGTATTGTGTTGAATAATACAATAGAAATATAAATGTTTGTTTTTAAATTTTTGTTTTAAAAAAAAATAAGATTAAATATATTTGAATTAATAGAGTATAATTTATGTAGCTTTTAAATGTGATGGTTGTTTGTAAATTGATTATTTAACAATATAGAATAATAATATAGTGAAATCTTAACCATCCATTTTCACAAGTCACTACTAAATAGCAAGGCAAGAAAACGATACTCATCTCATATGGGTTCTTACCTTCTCCACATTTTCATTCTGCGAATCCATGCATATTCTCTAGGCCCAAAATCTAACCCATCCATATTCACTCCGAGTGACGCAGGGGAGTTCGGTGTGACACATCTCTTGTACTAGTTCTAACTGGAGATTTCTCTTACAAGCCATAAATGGGAAAACTCAAGATCTTCCTATGACTAAAATGTTTAATGGAGTCATTTTGGGAAAGGCTGGAGAACTATGGGCTATTCCAACACTAGGCATAGAAATAATTTCCTAACTTAAATCGACTTCATAATTTGAGTGGAATATGTGGAAATAAAAGTCTTTTATTGCATAAAAATTTCTAAATATCAAACATTTTTTATTGTAAATTGAATTGGTTTTTCTCAGTTGTTTGTGTAGGGTGGCGAAAATGGAATGTGTAAAAATAAAATTATTTTCTTGCATAAATCTTTTTAAATATCATGTATTTTGTATTGTAAATTGAATTGGTTTTTCTCAAGTGTTTGTGTAGGGTGGAGAAAATGGAATGTGTTTTTTACCTAATATTGGAAATGGCTAGTAAAGGAAAATAAAGTTTGTTTTAGTTTCTTGTAAATATCATGTATAACACTTAAATGTAAATATTGTCAATGATCATGATTGTACAATGCAAGATGCAACATACTGTTAGAACAAACTATAAAAAAATTATACAGTTTATTTACTTTACTAATTAATAAATTATAAGTTCCTATTAAATTTAACATTGTTAAAGTGATTTTATGTTTATATATTTTGATTTCAATGTTGCCAATCTATTTTTAAAATGAATTCAGTAAAAAAACATTTTCATAAGGGATTACTAAAAACCTTTATTCTTTGAAAATCACATGAGAATACACTTTTTTTTCAGGGAAAAAAAAACAATGTTTGATTATATTATGAAATCAATACATTACATAGATCATTGTCTTCAGAGCATAAATCCAGAATTTAAAACTTAATACAGACGTCTAGAATTTAAAACCTAATTCAGATAGGATACAAAATGGAACATCAACTCACACATCAGGATTTGATCAGAGGGTATAACTACAAATCTAAACACAAAAGTAACATGGATTCAACCCATTAAAAGCATAGAGACCCGAAACATCATAACAGGATACCACGGCGAAAAAAAAAATAGGGAGATTGGCAACCTAACCGATTATTAACAAATAGTGGATATAAGCCATATGACGAGTGCAAAAATATGACCACTAAAGCCAAAAGTTAGCATGCTCCTAAGGGAAACAATAGTTGTTGGATGAAGACAATCGCCCTACCCTAAAATGTTTTACACGAATCAAGCCAAATGGAAGGAGAAGAACATGCTTGGAAAGAAATTTTTCTTTAGAATTTTCCTCCCAGAAGATATGGAGGATAGGAGGATTATGAAGAAATAGGCAAAGGTATTGAGCCCTGCTGAACCATAAATGACGTGCAGGTGGTTGGAAATTGATGTGTCCCAAAATTCCATTTATCGTTGTTTTTGAATTGCCATATATGTGCATATCCCAAAGCTGTAGATTATATACCACCCAAAGAAGACTAAAAAGTGCCAATAGTTCCGCCTTCATTTTAGAACCCGTGCCTCCATTCCAATTGATGCAAAAATTTTCATTATGATCCAAATTGATCCAAACCCCACATCCATAGTTACCATGTTGTTGTGAATCGTTGAAATAACCCGTCGGGATGACGACATTGTGGGGGCGAAGCCGAGTGGAGAGGTCACAGATCCTGGGAGGCTGTTAAGGGAAAGTGTTGTGCCACTTGAGAATGGACAAGTAGATTCTATGTTGTAGGAAACGCTACCCATCGAATACGTACTTATTTTTGGCTAGCAAGACTTCCAAGAATAGAAAGAAAGGTAAGTATCGTGCCTCGGATGACAAGAATCCCCATGTTTCAATAAAATGTTGGAAGGAGAGGGGCCACCAATCCTAAACCTGCAAGTGATTTGAAAACAGAGACCAAATTTTCAACACAAAAGGACAGTTAAACAATAGATGAAAACTTGATTCAGATTGAAGCCTATAGAAAATGCAATCGCAAGGTCCCTGAAAAACCCGCTTTGTAATATTGTCCCACGTGAGAACCCTGTAGTGCATGGCCAGCCAAGTAAAAAGGATAATATTGATGGGGATGTTATGATACCAAAATTTCGTGTAAAAAAAATATTCCTTTAGAGAACAATAATTGTTCAAGATATTGTCATAAATATCTTTGACCATAGGGGAGGACTAGATCATCTTACCATACCAGGATATACTACCTCCCTCCTGTTGATGACAGAAAACCCCTGATTCCAGAATTGGCAGTACAACATCCCATTCCATAGCTTCCCTATCCCTCATATCCAATTTTCGAGATATTTCCCAAATGGGACAGTTCTATTGCCAACATGATATGAAATGCAAGATCATGAACAAGATATTTTGTGCAAAAACGTGTTGAATATGAGGATTAAGTGAGAACTCCATCGATATTTCGCGATCCTGCTCAATACCCATGAGGATAAGTTGTCCATTGCCAAATTCCCACACTAGTCAGTTAAAAAATAGGTCAGACACCCTCCTAAAACTCCACCAAATGATGGAAGTACTTCCTGCAGGAAGGGAACATGATCTGAAGAGGGCGATGAGATCCTGACAAATTTTATATTTGGCCCGAAATAAACAAGTCCACATACCCACACCCGTTACCGCCCTCGAGAGGGATTTAATGAGGAGGGCCTCTAAGAAAGAGGAGATGTCAAAAAGGCCCCATCCTCCCAATCTATTTGGTCGCATAATCATATCCATATTACACTCAGGGTATTTCCTTGTTCCCCTAGCACCAGACCAGAGAAATTTGGAGATAACGACCTTTATAGAATCAACAATACCCATCGAGATGTGAAAGAGGTGAGCCAAAAATACCAGTAATTTTTGGAGAACAGTTTGTTCTAGGATGTAACGACCTCCCAAGGAGAGCCATTTATGCGACCATGCATTCAACTTCTTGTATTTTTCCAAAAGGCAATACCAATCCTTGGAAAAATATCCGTGCGACTTGAGGACAAAACCAGGGTATTTAAAACCATTATAAATAGGAGAAATATTAACATTGAAGAGGCCAACTATGATATTCAGTTCTGTTATTCTTTGGGAAGCTATGATTAAGACGAATTTTTCATTTTTGATAAGCAGACCTAAGGCTGCACCAAAACATAGGAAGATATAGTGAAGTGCAACCCACTGGGCTCAGCATATGGAACCAAAATCTAAAATTTCATCTACAAAGAAAAAGTGCGTGATAGAGGTACCTAGAGACATGCAGATACCATCGAACATGCCACACGTGTGGGCCTCTTTGATATGAAAACTGATACCATCCATAATCAGTATGAAAATTAGTGGCGAGAGTGAGAAACCTTTTCAGAGACCACGTCTAGCGCGAAAGAATTCAGTAGGCGCACCATTGATTAAGACAACAAATCAAACATGGGAGATGCAAGCCATGATCCATTGGAAATTTTGAGCAGAAACTCCAATATTATACAGAACAAGGTGGATGAAGGACTAGTCGATGCAGTCATAGGCTTTATACAGATCAATTTGCATAATTGCAGCATCCAATTTTTTGGAGTGAGTGGAATGCATGACTTCCTCGATGGTGGAAACTACATCATGAATGAGCCTATCAGGAATAAATCACGATCGTTCATTGGAGATATGAAGGGAGAGAGTGGAAGAGATGAAATAAGATATGAATTTAGAAATGATCTTGTAGACCACATTATAGCGAGAAATAGGTCAGAAATCCTTGAAGTCAACCGGATAGGAGGATTTAGGTATCAATGTTATGATGGTAGAGTTGATGTCCCAAGGAATCCATCCACTTCTTCTTGACTCCTCAAGTTTAAGCACACATTTTATGAAAATTACATAGATAAACTGCTCCAGGAATTGCAATAATGTTACATGCAATTTAAACAGTGGAAAAAGTCTGACCATACCTAGGTTGACATCAGCACATCTCCAAATACCACAAAAAAGACATTATGACTTTTATCGTTATGTTATGTTACATTTTTTAGTCAATTTAATAGTTGATTAAGCTTCACAATCCACTTCCCTTGTGTTATATATCTGCAATCATAAACCAAATTATCACAAAGTCTAGGATGACGGCCCAACACAAAACCTGCATACTCAACATTCATTCCAAATCATATTTTCCCCAAAACAAATTCCAAATCATATTCTCAAATCACACCAAGCACAAAAAAAAAAATACCCAATACACCCTATAACTATTATACCATATCACTGTTATGTATCATACAACCTTCCAACCCTCTGGAGACAAAAGGCCACTCACCTCCATGGGCTTCAATCCTTGTTATATTTTTCCTCTAACATTCTTCCTGTGGGTCTCTGAGGCTTGTTATGTTTTTTCCTCTAACATTCCTCATGTGGGTATCTGAGGCTTTGAAAACCAATAGATATTTGAGGATTAAAATCCTCAAATTCCCCTTTCAGACCCTCATCCAATATGATATCTTCTAGGCTGCATCATATAATAAAAGTGAATTCTAACACTTTAGGTAGGGTATAAGGAGCCAAATCACAGTGCAGAGATCTGAGATCCTATGATTACAACATCATGCGGAAATATGAGCCATACTTCTCCAAAGAGAAGCTCCCAAATCTCCTAGGATAAGCTCATGATATATGTATTCTTTTATTACTGCGAAGAGCTCATACTCTATGGTTATACAGACCAGTGGTGCATACTAGAAACAATGGGCACCATGTGGTATACACCGACCCGAAGGGCGCAACAAAGGTTGAGAACAGACTGACTCACAAAATTTTATGAACAAGGCATCCTATAGAGTTCCAGAATAGGGGATATCAGCCTTAACACAACCTCCTTATATTTCCATTTATTAAGGGGTTATGTAAATCACCTTCAAACAACGTCTTGTGAAAGTTGGTGACTCCCACATGAAGCTCCTATATATGTTGAAAGCCATAGAAAAACAAAATCTCATTTCATTTCTTCAGAAAAAAATGTCTATATCTTAAGTATGAGGGGTTTCCGCAGTTCATTATATTAGATATCATTTTTGGGATTCAACTGCGTTAAGTAAGTCATTCATGTATGACCATTTCCATGAGAGGTAGTCGCAACTGACTAATTTCTCATGATTTTTGAATAGTCCACTTAGCACTCATTGCATCGGATGATGCTCACAGGGGTGAAGAAGTGGGATTGAAACTAGTGAAAAGAATCACATAGCGTCAATCATCACTTCCGGGTCTTGCACCCGGTAACCAGGACTTCCCGGGAGGTCACCCATCCCAGAACTCCTCTGGCTCAAGCGCGCTTAACTGTGGAGTTTTCCCCACAATCAAGCCCACTTAGCTTGCTACCCCATTTGCAAAACCTTAGCAACTATTATACCTCATGAACCATTCAAGAAGAGATCCCTTTACTCTATATCTTCTTAAATTTCACTCACTCCTAGCTCTCTCCAAAAATGGAATCATCGCTCATTTTCAAGCCCGCGACATGCTAAGTCAGCCCACTCTCTCCTGGAAATAGAAGCTTGGACTCCATCTTCAAACCCAAAACACCCCAGATCATCCTGCGCCCCGTTTCAAGTTGGTTTAGCGAATGAAAACAACCCACTCTCTCCAGAAACCAGATTATTTTATTAATGCTTGTTCAGTTAATGAAAACGACTGACTCTTTTAAAAAATGGACGCTTTAGGCCCTGTTTTCAAAACCACGATACTCGAACCAGCCCACACGCCCTATGGAGCTTGTATTGAGTTAGATAAATGCTTGTTTAGTTAATGAAAATGTCCCAGTCTTTTGGTAAATGGAGGATTTGGCCCTATTTTCAAAACCACGACACCCGTATCAACCCATGGGCCATATGGAGGTTGTATTGAGTCACATTATAGTATAAACAACGTAGTTTATTAATTCTTTTTTCAGTTAATGAAAATCATGGGTAACTATTGTCCATGTCAACATCAGAATTCGTGCTCAAGGTTTAAGTCGGGGCAACGAAAATGGATGAGGACTTTTTCAAAAAAAAAAAAAAAAATCATAATTTTAGAGAATTGGCTAAAACTTTTGTTGAAGGACATAATTTGTTAAACTATTGAAAAATATTTTGAACTTATTCATTTTTTGAATTTTGAAATTTATAATATAAAATATATTATTTATAAATCTTATGGGAAATAACATAATAAATTATAGAATCCACTAGTTTCGAACTACCAAATATAATTTATTATCGATATCAAATATAGTTGTATTAGTTTATTTTTCTATTTTATATATTTGTAATTATTATAGTTGTTTTTTAATATCTTGTTTTCCTATATTACATAACAACGTTTAATTTTTATTTTATTTTAAAATGAATTTTTAAATTTATAATTTAAAATATAGTTGTATTAGTTTATTTTTCTATTTTATATATTTGTAATTATTATAGTTTTTTTTAATGTCTTGTTTTCCTAAATTACATAACAAATTTTAACTTTTATTTTATTTTAAAATGAATTTTAAAATTTATAATATGGTAATGATGTATTAGAGTTGTATTAGTTTATTTTTCTATTTTATATATTTGTAATTATTATAGTTGTTTTGGAGTTAAGCAAGGGTGTCCTCTATCCCTTACCTTTTTTGGCATATACATCGATAAGCTAGAGGAGTTTCTGGAATCTGTGGGGTGCAAGGGCACCGAGCTTGTTGGTGTTCACATTGCTCTTCTCCTCTATGCCGATGATATTGTTATTCTTGCAAAAAGTCATGATGACCTTGACAAGCAGCTCCAGATTCTTCATAACTACTACTCCAAGATAGGTATGATAGCTATACCGACAAGACTAAAGTGATGATCATTTAATCCAAAAATAAATCCCATGATAGTTTCGTGTATAATAACCGGTGCTTAGAACATGTTTCTTCTTATAAGTATTTGGGTATCGAATTCCCTCGTCATGTCAATTGTAATTATAGCATTGAGAAAATGATTATTGGGGGCTAGAAATATTATTATGAGTTGGTAAACAATTTTAAGTCAGTCGATCTTTACATTTGGAGTAAAAAGAGGTACCTTTTTTAGACCCTTATAACCCATGTTGTCTTATACAGATGTGAAGTTTGTGGTTGTAGTATATCTAGAGATTCATGGAGGAATATTGAGATGATTCAAAAGAAATTCATAACGTACAACCTTAAGATGAAGGGAAATACTCCCTATCCTATCCTCTTGATCGAATCTGGTTTTTCCCCTATTTTAAGCACAACTATGTTTAGATATCTAATGTATAAGAATAATCTTAACAAAATGGAGCCAAAAAGGCTCACTAAAATTTCTTCTAAATGTTGTCAAAACCCTCACCTTTGCCTCAAGCGAAAGTGGCATAAGGATGCCCAGTCCTGGCTCACCCATTGGGGAGCTAAGGAGGAGCTCAATATGGGAAGCTAAGATAATATCAAAAACACTATTACCTCCAAGTTTAAGGACAAGTTTTGGGAGGATCGAGAGCTGGAGGGTAAAAGGAACCTAAGATACTACAAGGAAGTGATTAAACCCACCCTTGATAATAAGAATTATCTCTCTTCGTTGTCGAGAAATAAGAAAAAAATGAACATCGCTAAGATAAGAACTAATGCCCATGAGCTTCGGAGTGAGACCGGGCAGTCATCTATTCCAAAGGCCCCTTGGAACGATAGAATCTGCTAGTTTTTCAATTCTAAGGTGGAAGATGAAAATCACTTCCTTTTAGACTACCCTACTCTTACTCACATTCGCTCTCAATTCGCTATGATCTGCCACACTTCTAGTCTTCTTGACCTTTTAAGCCAACCCACCTATAGTGCTCTTGGAGCAATTATTTTCATTATCTTTTACTATAGAAACAATATTATGAAGAATCAAACTTAGATTCTTTCTCCTTTATTAAGGTCTGATAGACTGCATTGGTCTTAACAGACAGTAATCATCATCATCAACATCATCATCATCATCATCATCAAATTTTATTTGAAATTTTGAATATGAACTTATTTTTTATTTAATTGTCAAAAGTAAATTAAATGGAAACTAACTTTTAACTTGTAATTATAGAATTAAATTTTGAATTTTGAATATATTTAATTAACGTTTTCAACATGCATGATATATTTAAAATTTTGTTTCTAGAAAAAAAATTATTAAACATATTATTTAATTCTTCCAATGGTGAGATTTAAAAAATATAACAAAACTAGTGAAATATTAACCATCAATTTTGATGCCAAGTGAATAGATGTACACTGAGGCAGCTTTCATCCTCAAATTTCCTTCCTGTCTTTCCCAAATTTTCATTATGGACACTCCTGCATATTCACTCCACGCCAAATCTTTCGAGCACACATGAGAAGATGTCGATGCAATTGGAGAAGAACCTGAAGGCAAAAATGGGGAAAAATTCTGGTATAGTTTGGTCTGGTCTAGCTCAGCTCTTGTACTGACTTGAGGCTCAAGAAATCTTGGCTATTCCAACACCACACCTAAAATACATTGCCCAATTTAAGTCATAATAAGATTTAGAGTGGGATATGTGGAAATAAAAGTCCTTTATTAGAAAGAGTCTAGATATATTTTGCTTTGTATTGCATATTGAATTATTTTTTCTAAAGTGTTTGTTTAAGGTTGAAAAAATGTGATGTGTTGTGTACTCAATATATTTGATGGCCAGTAAAGGTTCTTGTAAATATCATCCATGGCAAGTAAATGCAAAGATTGAAAGATCATAATTGTATGGCATCTCAACATCTCACGAATTACAATGCAACATCTAAATATGGTTAGAACAAATTATAACGATTTTATAACAAATTATTCATATTGAACATAAATTTCTACATTTATAAGTTAAGAAATTTAACATCCTAAACGAGAGTTCAATTTTATATAATTTGATTTCAATGTCACAAATTTATTTTTTAGAATGAATTTAGTAAACTGCTAATCTCATAAAAGCGAGAGATCTAACTGTTAATTGTTTAAATCATGATATTTGAACGGAATTTTCATAAGAAACATATTTTAATAAGAAACTTTCTTCCTTCAAAATCACATGAAAAAACAAGAATATGAGAAGAACATACAAAAATTCATGAGAAAAACATATTGAAATTTGAATTGAAGAAAACTATTTGTATTCTATTAGAATCAATTTGGAAATTTGAGTAGTTGATTTAAATTGAAAGTAAATTTAAAGAGATTCATCCATAAGTTAGATTATAAAACACCATTATATTAATTATTTATAAAAATGAATAAATATTTACTATTTATAAATTATGAATATATAGAAATTTTAAACTTAAATTATATATAAATTAATTTAAATTTAAAAATTATTAAAATAAAATATCTTCAGAAGTGTAAATTATTCAAATAAACTATGTCAAAGAATTTTTTGCGTTAGAAGTTTATTTGCTTGATAGATTTATTCAGAAATAGATATACCATTTAAAATTAGGGTAATTTTCTAGATAGATTTATTAACAAATAGATATACTAGTTAAAATTAGGGTTTAGCTTTCAGGAAATTGGAGGAGACCTAAAAGTTGCCTCCATATTAACTGAGATAAGGAGAAAAATTCAAAAAATTCAAGAAATCCACCTCAGGTAGCACTATAAAAATGTTAATTTGGGGACATAAAAACAAATTGACAATTTCAAAGCATGAATCAAGTGGATATGCATGGTTCTAGTGTTAACGACCAAGGTTCTAGTGTTAAGCACCGGGAATAGATTGAGTCTTCAGATGATTGAGTTATGTTCTTTTTTATTTTTTGACCATGCATATTTCAAGTAGCATTTACTTGCTAAAGTTATTGTATGTAAGAGACACTAAAATGGACATATATGACAATATAAGGTTTAAATGTTTCCAGTATTGGTTGGCCTGTAACTCTTTAATGTGACCAATTTGAGTAATGGTTGGTCTATAACTCTTTAAGGTGGCCAACAAAATTGATTCCCTGCTCTACTTTTATTATCTGTAACTTGCTCTTCTCTTTTTGATTAATAGAAATAGGAAAAATCTGCTAAACTTACAAAACAAAAGTTAAAGTCCATATTGAGTATTGATATACCAAAATCTTACTTTCTTACTTAATTTAATCAATCAACAAATAAAAAATTAAAAATTAAAATGAAAATTAAAAATAAAAATAAAAAGCACTACCCTCATAGCAATACAAAAATTAAAAAGAAAATGAAAAATACTACACTCGTAAAAATATCAATGGATTTAGATCCAATAACCCTGCAATTTGCCGCCCCTTTGAAACACGTCACCTCTAGTTCTCGACTATTACAAAATAAAACACGGCCACACGCAGCCTAAGATCAGCCTAAGATTTCGGTAACGCAACCCAAAAAAATTGAACGCCACCAACAAAAAAATTGATTGAAAAAAATTATGGGATTATGTTTCGTGCTTCCCACAGTTTGTAACTCACCTTTTAAGCACCCACAAAGGATTATGTTTAAATTGCGATACGGGGCTCCACCTCCATCTTCTAAGTCACCTTCCCCACTTCGTAGGATTTAACGCTTAACATCCACTTTCTCCTACATAAAACTTACTACCTGCAATTTGTGGGTGCGGTCGCACCACCATCTCTGCCACATCACCTTCCCCGCACTTCGCACATCGGACTCTTTACTGTTCACCTTTCGCTATGCGCACATAAACTTTGTGATATGCAATTTGCAGGCACGAGTCCGACTGCCTTACCACGTCATCAATAGCCCTCATTTGGCCTATCTTTCGCCCATTTCAGTGATAAAAAGTCTCGCTAGATTCATCTCCAGTTCCGGCATTCATGCCCCCTCCAAAATCTTGTTATAGTTTGCAATTTGAAGCATAACATGGGATTTTGGGTGGAACTTGTAGTATGGTTTATTCAATTTGCATAGGATAACCTCCATTAAAGAGTTCATCACGCACAACCCAACTGTCTATTCTACAACGGGAAGTGGAAATCATGAGAATTAGAGAGTGGAGGTTTTTAAATGACAGGAGGAATCATATGATGAAGGAAGAACAACTCACATGTTCTCAGCCACTTCTCACTACTCCTTTGAAGATTCTGGAATTTGGCCTCCCTGTCCAATTGTTTTGTCTCTTTTTACTGATTAGATAGTGATGTTTTGCTGGTAAAATCACGATTTTACCCAATTTTGTTTTTGTTTTTATTTTTCAGGAGTGATTGCTTGATGCACGCTCTGATAGTTTGTTAGGATATTTTTGTTTCCCCTATGTGGTTCGATCATGACAAAATATTTGATCATGAACCCTCAAGGAGAACTCTATATTTAGTGAGTTCTAATATGAAAGCAAGGTTCTAGAATTTTGAATAAATCTATTATAGTTTTGTATGATTGTGCTCCTTGTGCTCTGAGACATATATTTGGGAGAGATGTTTAAACTTAATATGATACAGAGCTTTTATTTGGATTCCAGATGGAGCAATGAGTAGTATGTATATGTTTCTTTCTATTATCAATATTATCCTCTTTATGTGTAATCATCTTTAATGCTATGTTCATTTGATGGTTCGTGTAATGTAGATGTCAGTAGTATTCAATGTTATTCATGAATTCGTGTCTGTATAATGGTCAGGTGTTAATGCTCATGTATTAACGTTGCTACACTCCCTTAATTCGTGCTCCACAAAGCTCTGTTGTTTTCCATATCTCATTCATATCCCTTTCCTCTGAGTTCACATGGGACAGATTCTTAATCCTCTTAAGCTTGTCTCTTGTGGGTTCCTTCTCCATTCTTTATTAATGCCTCTACATATTATAAAAGTTTCTACTCAATGTTTTATACTTGGCCCATTTAAAATCCATCTAGCCTCACAACCTCCCAAGCCCTGTCATAGTTTGGGGAATTCAGATGAATCAGGCTCAAATGGTCTTCTCCTTCCTTGAACCACCAAAACCATTATTATCTTGACCCATATGATGTCAGAGGCATTTATGCAATTTTCCACACTTAACCTCTGATTTTAAGATGTCCTAGGCACTGTTTTTTTGCAACTCAAGGCTGTCTCTATGAGCTACAACATCGTTTTGGCATTGTTGTCGAGGAAACAAATGAAGATATATTTTCCCTGGGATATGACATTATCTTCACCCTTCAATTAGGTGAGCACGAAGGGTTGAGAGTTGCACATTCTTCACATTGGCGACTCCACTGTAAAATAGTCCTAATCAAAAGTAATCATGGCTTTCATTAGGCCTCACACAATATTTAGATCCACCATCTACCTCCACCTCTAAATCATATGGATGTGCCAAGTTTCCTTTTGAACAATTATGCCCCCTTGGCCCTCCCTCAGCCTCTAAATGATATGCTGCAAGACTTTCTAGAGCAATTTCCTTAGCTCACTGGGGAAGATAGTAATTCTGCACATAAACATATTGAAAACATATATGCTTTTACAAAGAATGTAAATTTAGAGCACTTAGATGTCGTATTAAGGATTTTCGTCCAATCCTTGGAGGGAGAAGCTTGAAAGTGGTTCAAGTCTCTAGCCAACAACACATTCCACACTTGGGAAGAAAAGGAAAATTTCTTCACATTGAAATGGGGAGAAAAGAGGGACCATGGATATGTCCTCACAAAGTTCAATGCTCTTAAGAAGAGACACAATAAGGATGTAACTAAATTTATAAAGAGGTTCAATAAGCTATATAACAACCCACTTGCTGAAATAAAGCCTCCCCAAGTAGCTGCTAAGGTGGTTTTCGTAAGATCTTTCAAGCTTGATTTTGGGTTCACCTTAAGAGAAAGAAGACCCACATCTCTACATCAGATCCAGACTGATGCATTCGATGTAGAAGAAAAAATTTCTTCTACTGGTAAATTCAAAATGAAGACAAAACATGAAGCTAGAATAAAGAAGGGGGAGGAGGCTTCTACCTCAAATCAAGAGAGGGAATCGTAAGAGTGTATACTTGAAGAAATGAATAAGTTGATCAAGAAACTCTCAAATAAGTTGGTTAAGCTTGAATTAGAGGCCCAAATTCCCCCTCCTTGTTCCAACCAAATGATTTCTAATCAAGGGTTTAATCCTCAATATCGGAGGACCCCTCTGTAGCTATTACAATAGGCTGAGGAAGTCACAAACAACCAAGAAGATCAATTCAATGCCTACTCTGACGATGAGGAGGGTGAACCCATCTTGAAAGGGGAACAAGAAGAAGAAGAAGTCCCTCCAGAGGATCAATAGATTAACAATTACTGCAGAGAGTTGATGGGTATCATGTAGGCTCAACTCCACAAGAAGTATTACCTCAGGTCCTCCAGAAAGAGAACTCTAGGGAAAGAACAAAATGAAGATTCGATATCAAGAGAACAAACCCCTCCTAATCCTGCTAGTAAAGGGGAGAAGCAGTTAGAACAGTCAGCCCCTCACGAGGCCACTACATCCACTTCCACAAAGCAAGGAGATGATCCTCCCAAGGAGAAGAAGCCCACATTTATACCCTTGAAACTGCCCAACCCTCTTAAAGAGTAGTTTTAATAAGCCATTATAGAAAAATGGCCCACACCCTTCAATCTCCAAGAAGAACAACCCATGATGGTTTTTGGACCGAATGTACAAAACCAATTTCTAGCCTGTGCTGAAGAGGAGGGAGGTGAGCTTACCTTCCCTGAAGAAGGGGAAGAGCTGAAGTGTTTCCTAGAGGACAACACAAAAAATCAACAACAATCTAGTGATTCAAAAATAGAGGCAGCAAAGCTTAATTGTCTAGATACACAAGAGCACCTTTAGTCAGTATTGTTGTATTCAGAGATTGAACACCAATCAAGTGTGCCCAGTGAAAGCCAAGAAAGCTTTCCAAAAGAACACCAATCAAGTTTTTTGATTGAATATCACTCAAATATTGTTTCTGAGTGTGCATACCTTCATAAAAGTTCTTCGTCGTTAATTTATTCATGGGATTTTGACGAAACAAAATATGTTGTTATTAATCGGGATCCTTTTCTCGAGATGATCGAGAGTTTGCAGCTCCCCTTAAAGCCTCTGTATGACAAAGAAAATGATGAAGATCACATAAAGCAGTTGATTATAATGGAAAAGGAGAGGAAACAATAGTCATCCTTGCTCCCTGAAGACAATCAGTGACAACACACAAGCAAAGTAGCGGTTTGGAATGAGGTTTGATTTCCTGTTACAAATCCTTTAAAAAAAATCATGTTGTATGTTTACCATGATCCTTTGGGTAGTATATTGCAACCATCAGGGAAGGAAAAATTTTCCAGGTTCATCAATGGAGCTATGAAATTCAGCGAAAGAGATAAGTTGCCACGTTTTAAAGCCATTTATCTACCTACAGGAATGGAATGCCAATTTCAGTTAAGGACTTATTTGCTTGATTGGTTACATTGGAAGTCTGATTATTATTTGATGGGATAATTTTTTATCATACTAGGTGTAGGTAGGAGTGCCAATAAGCTCAATATTATGCGCATCTTTCTAGTTTTAGTATATTTCAGATTTTAGCATTCAATATTTTCAGGTTGTGGCAATGATTTCTATTTTGACAGGTGGTTGTGCACAACTCAGTTGTAGTTTAGATTTAGGCTTACAATATGCATTTTCTACTCCATGAGCCCAATAAAGCGCAGACATTCAGGTCTGCGAGTTCTCAACACATTGAGAACAACATGTTGACCCCAGATGGAGCCAATGTTGGCCTGTGACCGCACACAAAGTGAAGAAGAAGAAAGGAAGGGAAATCCAAACTGTCAAAGAGCTTCAAATGAACCTATCTGCCTTTTAATTCAGTTGAAAGAGGAAAGTGTCGGTGATTAGACATCACCAAAAGCAAGTGTGATGGTGAGAGAAATCCATATTGCTCTCATTCATTCCATATACCCCCTTCCTACCCTTCATTTGTCCTAATTCTGAACTCCAACGCTAAAAATACCATTTATCCCTTTTCTTTTCTTTTTTATTTTTCCCTAAGTCATTCCATTTTTATTTCATGACTACACATTCAAATTGCTTTTCGCATCGACCAAATCCAAAAATAGTTTAATTCTCGTCTCCTACAAGCCTTCTGAAATGCGATATGCAATGAAGTGGGACCCATTCACTCACCACACTTCCTTTCATTTCATTTCCCTTAAAAATCATTAAACCTTACCTTTCTGCCTTTTCACTTCATATTTCTACCTTAACGTTTTCATCACCATATCATTGTTTTCACTTACCATTCGCCTTCCTCATTTCCTGATTGCGATTAAAGTGGGGCCATTTCTCCTTGACACATCACCATTTCACCCACCATCCATCGCACATCGCTAAATATAAACTTCACATATTGGTGATTATAAATTTTCATGCTTCGCATAGTTTGTAACTCACCACTTAAGTGGCCACAAAGTGTTCTATTTAAATTGTGATGCAAGGCTCCACCTCCATATGCCACTTAAACTTCCCTACTCTCACACTTTTCACTTCGCAGGTTTTAATGTTTAACCTTTTCTTGCTCCCACATAAAACTTGCGACTTGTGATCTGCGGGTGCGGTCCCACCACCATATATGCCACATCACCTTCCCCATGCTTCATGCATTACACTATTGACCATTTACCTTTTGTTGCACTTAGATAAACTTTGCGATATGCGATTTGCGAACATGGGTCCCACCACCTTGCAACGTCATCAATAATCCTCCTTTTCCTTGTCTTTTGCCCATTTCAATGATAAAAAGTCCCGCTAAGTTCATTTCCACTTCCGCCATTCATTCCCCCTCCAAAATCCGATTCCGGTTTGCAATTTAAAACACAACATGGGATTTTGGGTGGAACTTGGAGTATGGTTTATTGATTTTTCACAGGATAACCTCCGCTAAAGAGTTCAACACCCACAACACAACTAGCTATTCCACAACGGGAAGTGGAAATCATGAGAATTAGAGAGTGGAGGTTTTCAAGTGGAAGGAGGAATCATATGATGAATAGCGGATCGCTCACCTGTTCTCGAACACTTTTCACGACTCCTTTGAATATTCTAGAATTTTTCCTACCTCGCCAACTATTTTATCTCTTTTTACTCAATAGATAGTGATGTTTTTCTGTTAAAATCCCAATTTTACACAATTTTATTTTGATTTTTCTGTTTCAAGACTGATTTCTCGATGCACGTTTTGATAGTTTGATATGATATTTTGGTTTCACCTATGTCGGTCGATCATGATATAATATTCGATCGTGAACCCTCAAGTACAACTCTATATGTAGGGATTTCTAAGATGAAAACAAGGTTCTGGAATTTTGAAGAAATCTGTTGTAGTTTTGTATGATTGTGCTCCCTGTGCTCCGAGACACATATTTGACAGAGTTGTTTAAATTTAATATGATACAGAGCTGCTATTTGGATTCTGAATGGAGAAATGAGTAGTATGTATATGTTTCCTTCTATTATCAACTATCTCCTTTTTATGTGTAATCATCTTTCATGATGTGGTGCTTTGATGGTTCGTGCAATGTAGTTGCAGGTAGTCTGCAATCTTATTCATGAATTTGTGTATGTATAATGCATAGGTGTTAACGTTGCACTCCCTTAATTCATTTTCCACGAACCTCTATTATTATCCATATCTCATTCATATTCGTTTCCTCTGAGTTCACAGGGGATAGATTCTTAATCCTCTTAAGCCTGTCTCTTGTGGGTTCCTTCTCCATTCTTTCTCAATGCCTCTGCATATATTTTAAGTTTCTGCTCATTTTTTTATACTTGGCCCATTTAAAATTCATCCAGCCTCCCAGTCTCCGAAGCCCTCTCACAGTTTTGGGAATTCACATGAATCAGACTCAAATGGTTTTCTCCTTTCTTGAACCGCCAAACCCATTATTCTCTTGACCCATATTCTGTCAGAGGCATTTATGCAATTTTCCACACATAAAATCTGATTTTATGTCATATGCACTAGCCTTTTGCAACTCAAGGCTTTCTTTATGAGCTTCAACAAAAATCATGACACTTTAACTAAATTTCCATAGGAAACAACATTTCACGACAAATTGTTTCCTTCTAAATAACATGAGATTAAACTCTTCTGAGAGGGTGAATACAATGTGTAAGTATGTATGTTCATCTTAAAATAAAAATAAAATATTCTCTAAATAGAAAAGCAATGTATGTTATATGCTATGCATATTTAATTTTTTTTTCCACAGAAAAAAAAATCGAACTTTCTATTATAAATAGATAGTCTCAAAACATATGCAGATCATTTCTGAACAGAGCCATTCCCTTCTTACAAAGGGGGATGGTGACACAGCTGCTTTGCAAGACCTGTGGTGATGCAAAGCAACCAATAAAAAGCAAAACCTCTCAAGAAACAATTGCATCTCCTTTAGCTCATCATCCCTCGAATATGAAACCGAAACAGAGATGAGACTAGAAGGATATGGATGCAAATGCAAAGCCCAAAGCTTCCTTTGTTTGAAAAAAAGGACTGGTAGTAGAAACTATCCCAATCCCCAATCAGCAGTTTTTAATCAAAAATGGAGCCTAGAACCTCCTTACATAAGGAAAATAGTTCTGAGCTCATTTAAAGTAGCATTTAAGAGTTTATAAGGGAAAATATGTACATAAAATAAATAAAACAGTAGAGATTTAAACAAAATTCGGCTGTTCCCTAGCATGAACAACCCCATTCACCAGCTCGGTTACTGTCCAGGACCCCAAATCTTGCTGAGTACCTTCTTTAGATAATCGATCTGCTTCCTCGTTCCTTTCCCTGTAAATGTGACAAACAAAAATCTCAGTGAAGAAACATTTAAGATGACGGATCAATTACTTGTGGATGTGAAAAATAAAAATAAAAATTATAGGTTTGTTTGCAAATGAAGAAATCATTATTCTTCTAGTGTCATGTTAGATTAGTGGTTAAAATGGATCTTATAATTTGATTTAAATATTTCAAATTTAATTTTCAAATGAGTTTTTAAAAATAATAATTTTCATAAAGCCAAGCTCTAATAGTTAATTCTTGAAATATTTAAACCAATTTTCCGTAACCAACATATTTAATGAATCATTATATTTTAATAGAATTTTTGGAGGCTTTTAATTGAGTTTCCATGGGAAAATGATTACCAAACTTACAAAAAAAAATTGAGTTTCCACAAGCAGCATTTTTAATGAGGATTTTTTTTCTTTCAAAATCACATGATGAAACACTCCTATGAGAAGAACATAAATAAACTAGAGTTCACATAAACAATTTGTATTCTATCATAGTCAATTTCAAAATTTTGGCTAATTAGTTTGAATTGACTATAAATTTTAAAAGATTAGATTATAAATGATCTTATTGTAATACCTCTAGTTTTTATACTTTTTAATTGACAATTGACTAAGTCGAAAGGGGAAGTGGACCCCAATGGAGAACTAGTGTATGGATTTATTTTATTTTTAATTAATAAAAATAAATGGAAAAGTTATGTGTGGAATGACTAGATTGAGAATTGAGATGTGAACCTAGATCCATGAGGATGTGGATAAGGGATGAGAATTTCCCACACCTTCTCCGTAGAAGGAATATTAACAAAATTAGATTTGGAGATAAACATCTAATTTTCCCAATGAAGAGGAAAGTAATTGGGAAGAGGAAGGAAAAGCTAGAAAAGTGGAAAAGACAGCTTTAAAGTACCTCAGTGAGGGAGAGCATAGGCAAAGTAGGAAGAAAGCATCCTAAAATTTCTGGACGTAGAAATTAGAAACAGGCTTGGGAAAGCACAGCTTAAATAAGCTGCTCCAGGATAGACAAAGGGTGGTCTATCACTGGGAACTAAGGTCTTGGCTCACGGGTGAGTTACGGAAAGAAAACTCTACGGTTTGGGAGGAATTATTCAGAGGTATGGGTATGCACACCCAACTAACATGTTTTATGAATGGATATGAATTTCATATATGTGTTACACTATATATACTGAGGAAATTATTTAGATTTATATGTAGCGATGGTTAAACATTGTTGTAGTTTATCTGGTTAGAAATTCCTAGTTTAAACTGTTAATTTTTGCAAACATCTGTGGACAGCCATACATTTAATAGATTTTGTTATAGCAGTAACTTAGAATCTGTATGTTTGTATGGATAAAATTTGAGCTAACCCCAACCCCAGAATGTCTAAATCTAGTTACAGATTTAAATCTAGAGTTTGGAAATCTAACTGAAACTTCTGTTACTCTTAGTTGAAAGTGAACTAGTTATCGTTATACATAAGAAACATCAGTAGACATGTATTTCAAGGTACAGATCTGAAAATTTTACTGAACTGTGTAAATCTTATAAATGGATGCACATAATGGACTCAGTTCTATCCTTAGAGAAAGTTAATGTTGACATGAAATAAGCCTAGTGCACTGAAACCACTATATACAAAATATATACATATTTAGATTAATTCTGTTCCAATTTATTGGAATTTTAAAATGGAAGAATTTTAAGAACATAAAAGAACAATTACGAACAGGAAATTCCATAATTATTGTAGTTTTTTGTCCTATACCCTAGAATGTTAAACATAATTCTGCAATTTTAAATGTATAGGAAAATTCAGATTTGAATCGACAGAAAGAAATTTTCTAGGCTATGAATTAAGGTATAGCTATATACATAAAAGTATAACTTATCCTTGAACAAATACTTATAGAATTGACTTCTGAAAGTAAATTCTTACATTCATCGAATTAAGGTCATGTTGATTAAGATCATTCAAGAGTAGAAATAAAACCATACAACTTTCCAAAAACAGTAAGACTTATGCTATTAAATTAAAGAGAGAAAATTTATTTGTGGACTGCTAAATATTCAGGTATATTTTACAATACCTCAGCTAAGAACTTCTACTCAACTGTGAATAGCAAAGTATCCCATAATATGAAATAAAATATATTTCCTGTACATTTAAAGTGTAGAGAAAATTTAATAAATTCCGATAGTCCAGTTTTGGGATAAACCCATAAAAAGATAATTTTACAAAAGAAAAATTATATCAATTCAGTGCCATAGCTAGGGCTAGGGTCACTATGTCAGAATAAACTAGAAACATCTGCGGATTTCTGAAGACAGGTCATTACAGAAGAAACCCCTGTAATCAGGCTACCAAACTGTTCCATGAAAAGGTACATAGTTAAGCAGAGAACGAATGGCTAATCAAATCTAACGGACCACGAGCAAGCGAATTCCACCTAAGTGAAATGTACCTAAAAGTAAAGGTTAAGAAACTAAAACAAAAGTTATAAAGAACGCTAGGGAAAAGTAAAAATTCGACTCAGAATCTATGGAGGAAAACACACCTTATGAAATTTGACTTTTTGATGATTCTAGTTGTAGGCACAATAAACCAGTGCAAGTTAGGTTAAATACATAGTCGAAGGGTTTAAATTTCACTGTAAAAAAAAAAAAAATTGAATGAAATGTGTGCGAGAGGGTTTTCAAAAAACAAAAAAACAAAAAAAAAATGTTACCTGTAGAGATCGATGTGAGGTGTCAAAATCCTCGAATCAAAAACTCAAAGCAGCACGTGATAGTGAAACCTGGGGGGGGAATACCACAGTCATTTAAGAGGGATAATTGTCTCCACTACGTAGGGTATTTCATCTAGGTGTATACAAAAGAAAAACTGAGAATTTAAATCATGAGAAAATTTTGTGAATGCGTTGAATATTCGAAATTTCATTTACATGAAAGGAACCATATATTGCAATGCAAATAACTCACCATTGTAAGTGGACTTCAAGATTTCACGCAAAACCTTCTCAAAGATTAGGGTCTCGGGGAATGTTGGAATTACCACAATTGATAAATGTAGAAGACATCAGCGCAAACTAAAACAAAACTTGAGATAGGAAAACCGGCTTACCTTCCATTATTCCACATTCCTGAAAATGAGAATTTAAAGTAGAGGGTTCTGAAAGAAAAGAAGAAAACCTTAGAATGAAGGAAAATTGATTTGGAGTGATAAATGAAACAGAAGTAAAGGCACTATGCCCATCAGTATTGATGATAAGGAATTTCTGGGATTTATTAAACAAAGGAGACCTGGATTAACAAGAAATGTAATGAGCTACCATTACAACGAATAAACTAAATAGAGTAAGACGGAATTGAGATCCTGTGCAAATTTCAACACAACAGAAATTAGAAGAGATTACCCAGCACTCGTACTCCGGTAGGATGAATGGCTGGAAACGGTTAGGGTAAGTCGGAGAACTGCTATCGTAGGCCCTGCTCTCTGTCATTCAAAACTAAAACTAGAGCTCTCAATAGAAAAAATAGTTTTAAACAGAACCACGATGAAAACCTAACTAATCTAAACCATACAGGTGTCAAGAGATGGTGGACATCCTTTGGATAAAGAATTCGAGAGGGAAAAATCCTGAAGCAGTCACGTGATTCAGTACTGTAAGAGTTAAGAGGGTAGCCAAAAATTTAATGAAGTGCAGAAGTAAAGGTACCAAAATTATCTCCATCTGGTCAGTGTCAGTGGTGAGTTTAAATTTATACATTGACAACATTAAATTGGAATGTCAGAATTATACATTGAATTATGTGTGAAATAAATGTGAATTATGTCAGAGGTAGAAAGGCCATCCCGACATACTTACAAATTTAATCACCGTAATATTAGAGACTAGTTGTCAAATAAGAACACCAGAATCGAGAACGAATCAAAGGGAAAGAAATCACAGTGATAGGACAAGACAAAGCCATATGAACCTTTTTAAAATTGTATCATAAATTTTATTAACCTAAGGTATATTCCAGAACAAATGCAAGATAAATGAACTTCGCACGCACTTTAATAAGGTTTCCTTCGAAAGTTTAAGAAAGACACTGAAGATCTTAAATTTGCTACAAAGCAAGTCTTAGACTAACCTATATATATATATATATATATATATATATATATATATATATTCCAAGGATGGCTAAAATGTTATACCAAAGAAGCTTTGGAATAATGAACACGTTACTAAAAAGGAGGTATTTAATTTAAAGGAAATAAATTAATACATCAAATAGGAGAGATATATATATTAAAAAAATAGGGAACCATTGAACTATACATTCATTATTAAAGACATAATAAAAGAGAAAAACTTATAAATAGAATATATTCCTTCCTAATAGCTATACTAAATTGTGACAAAGTGGAAAGTGTCACCATTTTAGTAAAATAAAGGATTAGTAATTTGTGATATTTCTCAACTGTGTATTGAAAGGGATAAATGAAGTAAGAGACTAATGTTCTAAATTGTTGACAAAATGGAAATATTATCTTCAAATATCGTATAGTTGGGACAAAAAGATAATCTAAGTGTGAAAACAGAAATTCGTCAAACTATGACGAACAACTATAAAAGATGTGAATAAAAAGTAAAAAAACAAAAAAAAATTATGGATGAGAGGCATTACAAATGGTATCACAGCATTAACTAAAATTACTGGGCCAAAGATGGGCTCACATATAAAATATATGCTGTTGTAAAATGTATGAAATTTAAATGTTGCTAATGTTATTTTCCTGTACAGTGAACATTACTGAAGAATACAGCTACGAACCATGACTGATGGAGACGAGTTGTATGTAGATCTGGGTGGTGGAGAAAACATGCCATATCCAAATGCTCCATTGATGGCTATGCTACACAAAATGCAACGAGATATGGCACAGCTTAAAAGCCACAATGAAAGGATATCTTTAGCCACTGAGGAGCAGGACCAACTAATAAAGGAATTGACTTCCCAAAATAGTCAAGAAAGTGAAGATTCTGGAAGAAAGAGAAAGTGAAGGGTAAATTTCTCAGAAGATTCTGAGGAGGATGACGCATCTACACAACAGTCTAGAAGAAAGAAGGAATTACAGGGTGAATTCTGAAAAATTAAACCTCCCTGCTACGATAGAGAAAACGAAGAAGATGCTGAAGCATGGTTGCTTAATATGATAAAGTACTTTCAGGTTTATGAATATGAAAGTAACTTAAGAGTCAGGCTGGATATTTATTAGCTGCAAGGTAAAGCTACCTTGTGGTGGGAAGAAACGAAGATGGTCGATGCTATTGATGAAAAATTGGTAACTTGGGAGGATTTTCAAGTCAAGTTTAAAAATCGATACTTGAATGAACGCTACTATGACAACAAAGAAAAAGATTTTCATGAACTTAGATTGGGATAGCTCACTATTGATGAGTTTGTAACAAAATTCACAAATTTATTACAATATGTACCTTATATCAAATAAGAGAAGGAAAAGGTACAGAGGTTTTTAAACTATCTTCCCACTATGTATAAGGAAAAGATAGAGTTTGATAACCCAAAAATGATGGATGAAGTGGTGCGGAAGGCCTGATTGCGTTACCAGCAATTCAAGGGTAAAATGGAAAAATGAAAGAATTGGACAAATAAAAGTGATTTCAGTGGAAAGAAACCAAAACCAACCCACTTCAAAAACTTTGGGAAAGACCATCAAAGGAATAAATTCAATAAAATGGGTGAAAATCAAATCGATCAATCCCAAACTAGGTCCAAACCAATGAATGGAAATAACAAGAGGGAAGGGAATGTTAAAATGAAAAAACCTTTGAAGTGTTGGGGTTGTTGAGAACCTCATTTATTGAGGGACCGTCCACACCGAAATATCCAGACCATACAAGTACTGATAGAGGCAACTATAGTTAATAATATAGCCAGGAACATCCCCAAATTCAGCGCTGCCTTAGAAGATCTCCAAGCAGAACATCATTCCACTATAGTCGAAATCGAAGGTATGATTTCTGACGAATCTGTTACAGTTTTAATATATTCATGTGCATCTCTGAGTTATATTAGTCCTCAAATGATAAAAAAATGTAAATTAAAATTAGAAAGGTTTCAAAAGTCTTGTATAGTTCAGTTAGCGACTGGTACCAAACGAAAAGTAACTCACAAGTTACCCCAAACAGCCATAAATCTAAATGGATACCAAATAGAATTAAATTTAAATATTTTTCCATTAGGTTCTTATGATGTACTGATAGGGATGGACTGGTTAGAAAAACATAGAGCTATGATGAATTGTTTAGATAAGACCTTACATTTCATTGATAAGGAGGGAAAATCTATAATAATCAAAGAAAAACCTAAACCCATATCGGTGAGGGAAATTTCATCCCTTCAGTTAAAGAGAACTGCTAAGAAAGGGTATGAAGTGTATTTTGTTCATGTGGAAGTGTTGGAATAGCAAGCAGAAGAAAATCTATTAGAAACACTACCATTGATAAGAGAATTTAAAGATGTTTTTCCGGATGAAATTGCCCATCTACCCCTCAGGAGATAAATTGATTTTTCAATTGATTTAGTACTGGGAGCAACTCCATTTTCTAGAGCCCCATACAAAATGAGCCATCAAGAATTAATGGAATTAAAAATGCAACTACAATAGTTGCTAGACATAGGTTACATTCAACCGAGTGTATCTCCATGGGGAGCACCGGTGCTGTTTGTGAAAAGGAACGGTACTTTCCATATGTGTATTGATTACCGTCAATTAAAAAAGCTAACAATAAAAAACAAATATCCATTGCCTAGCATAAATGACATCTTCAACCAAGTTAGAGGGGCAACAGTGTTTTCCAAGATTGATTTAAGGACTGGTTACCATCAGTTAAGAATTAAAGACGAAGATATCAACAAGACAACATTTAAAACCCGTTATGGACACTATGAATTTGTGGTCCTACCATTTGGGTTGAGTAATGCACCCGCCACTTTTATGTGTTTAATGAATAGTGTCTTAAATAAATACTTGGACAATTTTGTTCTATTATTTATTGACGACATTTTAATCTATTCCAAAAGTGAAGCAAAGCATAAAGAACACCTCAGGACTGTATTGCAAACTCTCATAGAAAATAAATTGTTTGCTAAGCTTACCAAATGCAAATTTTTTAAAGATAAAATTCAGTACTTAGGGCATATAATTTCAGAACAAGGGTTGGATGTAGACCCAAAAAAGATAAGAGCAATCAGATAATGGTCTGTACCTACTAATGTATCAGCTATAAGATCCTTTATGGGAATTGCAGGATACTACCGAAGGTTTGTAGAGATATTTTCAACCTTAGCCTACCCCATTACTTCCTTACAAAGGAAAGGAATAAAATTTGAATGGACTGAAAAATGTCAAAATAGCTTTGAGCAGTTAAAACTGAAACTTACTACAACACCTATTCTAGATATTGCTGACCTAGATTAGGAGTTTGTGGTATGCACAGATGCTTGTGGAGAAGGATTAGGGGGATTAATATTACAAGAAAATTCTATTATAGCCTATGAATCTAGAAAACTTAAGAAGCATGAATATAATTATAGTGTTTATGATCTTGAGTTAGTTGTTGTAATACATGCTCTCAAGATGTGGAGACACTACCTTATGGGAAAGAAATTTGTGCTGATGACATATCACATTAGCTTAAAGTATTTCTTCGCTCAACCAGACCTAAATTCTAGGTAAGCAAGGTGGTTGTCTTTCCTGAGTGATTTCGATAGAGATAAAACACATCAAAGGTAAGGAAAACAAGATTGCAGATGCCTTAAGCAGAAATGTTTGGCAAAGTATGAATAACATTGGAAGTAGTGTCAACTTTGACTTAAAAGGACTGGTTAAAGGGGTAGTGGATCAATACCAAAACTATGAAAAGCTTCAGACTCAAATGTTGAAAAAAGAAGTGAAAGGGTATACACAAAATCAGAATGGGTTGATTTGTTACAGAGATAGATTGTACATCCCTAATGTAGGCTCTTTAAAGAAATAAATTTTGGATGAATACCATAAAAAGCCTTATTCTGGACATCCTAGATACCAAAAATTACTCATAGCTTTGAGAAAGAAATTATTTTGGCCTGGAATGAAAAAGGATGTTGCAAAATACTTGGCTATGTGCATCAAATGTCAACAAGTAAAAGTTGAACATCAGAATCCAGCTAGGTTGTTGAATCCTTTACCTATTGCAGAATGGAAGTGGGAAACTGTTTCTATGGATTTTGTTACTGGTTTTCCAAGAACCAAATATCAGCATGATTCTGTGATGGCTGTAGTTGATACTTTAACTAAAGCTATTCATTTCATTCCTGTTCAGTCTACCTTTGGGACAGCTCAAGTAGAAAATGTATTTATGAAGGAGATTGTAAGACTACATGGGGTTCCTAAAATGATAATTTCAGACAGGGACGCGAAATTTACTGCAGCTTTTTGGAGGGGCTTATTTGAAGGCATGGGTACTAAACTGAATTTTAGTACTGCCTACCACCCCCAAATTGATGGTCAAACCGAAAGGACAAACCAAATTCTGGAGAATATGTTAAGGATGTATGTTATGGATAGGCCAACTAAATGGGAAGACTATTTACACTTAGTAGAATTTTCCTATAACAACAGCCAGCAAACTTCCATAAAGATGAGTTTGTTTGAATCACTTTATGGAAGAAAGTGCCACACTCCTTTAAGTTGGAGTCAACCTGAAGATAAATTGGTACATGGACCAGAAGCTTTGCAAGAGATGGAAAAAGTGGTAAAACGGATTTAGAAAAATTTCAAGACAACTCAAGGCAGACAAAAAAGTTATGCAGATAAAAAGAGAGTTCACCGAGAATTTAGTGTGGATGATCATGTATATCTGAGAATTAAGCGACTTTTCACACCGGCAGTTGTGCAAAATTAGCTCCAAGATACTGTAGACTGTTTGAAGTGCTGGAAAGAGTGGGACTAGTGGCCTATAAATTGGCCTTACCCATTCATATTAAGGTTCATGATGTGCTTCATGTTTATTTATTAAAAAAATATGTACATGATTATGCTCACGTTATTGATTGGAATGTGATTCAAGTGGAACCAGAAGGGGAATTACTTCCATAGCTTCTTCAAATCTTGGAGCGGGAAGAAATTGAACTGCAGAACTGGACAGTAGCCAGGGTAAAAATGCAGTGGAGGCACTTTACACCTGAAGAGGCTACATGGGAATAAGAAGCTGATATGATGGAAAAATATCCATCACTGTTTACACAGTGAATTGTTAATTTTTGTTTTGTCAACACCGAGGATGGTGTTTGATTTTAGAGGGAGAATATGTAATACCCTTAGTTTCTATGCTTTTTAATTGAAAATTGACTAAGTCCAAAGGAGAAGTGGACCCCAATGGAGAACTAGTGTGTGGATTTATTGTTGAGATTTTGCTGGCTAAAATCTCTTGGATATGCCAATAATAGTTTTTTGTTGCAAAACTGATGCCATCAAATAAGCATGAGGAGATATTCTATCCTAGTTTGGTGTGATAGAATTAATTATTTAGTTTCTTCTCACTTCTATAAATTGTAAGCCTATAGAGGCAAAATATATGAGATGTGAGGTGTGTTGAAGAGGAAGTGCAGATGAGTAATCCTGCTGGTGTAATCTCTTGTTGATGAATAAGATTGTTGATACCTCTGTTTGGTGGATGTAGCCCAGATTGGTTGGGTGAACCACGTTAATTCTTGTCTTCATGTTCCATTGTTGTGTGTGTGATTTTAGTTTTTCCACTGCGTTAATTCTTACAATTAGTATCGGAGCTTGGTATTGGCTGTGTAGAGCTCATAAAGCCAAGTTCGTGGCTGTGATTGCGTAACTGTGAGCCTATCAATCGCACTGTCAGCATCCTCCTGTGTTGGGACAAAGCCGGAGAGAGAAAAAATTGTGAACTGGCCCGTGTACATTCTGTTCTCATCCACGTGCCCGATATTTAATTACACTAATGCATGGTCCTTTGAAGTTATCAGCCGATTAGTTGCAGAGCTTTTCCTTGAACTGTAAAGATCGATATTCTATCCCTCTTCGTTCTGCATGGTGACGGTGTCTCTCTGCCTCATAGATTATGCTACTGAAGGGCAAAGAAGGGATGCTATACTTGTTGGTCGTGGTCGTGTGAATGCAGAGGAGGGTCGCTATCCGTGTGGAGGAGCCACAGCAAAGCTGTGAGCTGGAGCCGGTGGTGACTCTGCGTGGACTGCAGAGCTGTTGACCAGACCTAGATCAGTGTGGATCATGGTTGCGATGCCGTGACAGCCGGGACTGTGGACAGTAAACAATAATGCAGAGCCGTGGCTGCCTGCATGGATCGTAAGACTCGGAGGCCAGGTTCTGTTGTGGAGAATTCATTGACTGTGTCTAAAGGCTGTGTTAACCTTTACAATGTGTGGTGGGATGGTCGATTGCCCACATAAAATCGTAAAGTCAGTTAAATCGATTTAAATGCCATTTTTAAATTGATTTTGAAATGCCAACATATATCGATTTATTGTTTGATATACCGTGAATGTTGGTGGCAATATATCGATTTATGTATTTTTTGATATGTGGTGGCACTTTATTGATTTAAAAGTTTCAAATATGCACTTGTGTAGAGCCTAGGGCCCAGGGCCTAGGAATTAGTTTTTTGACAGTGGAAAGTGCGAAAGGAATTGCATATTTTTTATGAAAAAAAGGGCACATATTTATCAAAATTATTAATTTTGATTAAAATAAAATCTTCATTTATTAAGATTTGAAATTGGAAATTTTTTGACACAAACTACTCAAAATGTCACAAATTCGAAGTGCTCGATTTGAGATCGAGAAGTTTAATGGGAAAAATAACTTCAAGATACGGAAAGTTAAGATGCACGATCTACTCTTACAACAAGGTGTGGCGAAGGCATTTTTGGGAAAATCCAAACAACCTTACACCATGACAGATGACGAATGCAGTGATATCGATAACAAAGCACTGAGCGGCATATGGTTGTGTTTGGCGGATGATGTGTTATTTAACATCGTGTCAGAGAAAATAGCTGTTGGTTTATGGACAAAGTTAGAAAAATTGTACATGACGAAATCCTTAACCAACAGGATTCTTCTGAAAAGACAGTTGTACAGCTTACGCATCAAGGAAATTACGACAATCACTGATCATTTGAATACCTTTAATACTCTCTTGGTGCAGTTAGAAAGCATAGAAGTAAAATTTTATTTAGAAGATAAAGCTGTAACTTTATTATGCTCGTTGCCTGAGTCATGGGATCATTTTGTTACTTCTATAACTTAGTCTTAGTTCATCATAAACCCTTGAATTTGATGATGTTGTTGGATCTTTGCTTTCCGAAGAAACCAGGAAAAGGTCAAACTTAGAAACCTCTACATCAGAAGCAATGATGGTGAGAGGTCGTTCTAAAGAAAAACGCTTCAGTCAGAAGAACAACTCTCGATCAAAATTGAAAGGGAAGAAGAGTAAGCTGAAATGCTGGTTTTGCGGCAAATCGAGACATTTGGAGAAGGACTGTTGGAAGAGACAACAAACATCCAAAGGAGACTCTTCAATAGAAAATAAACAGACAAACACGATAGATACAGGTTCAGGTTCGGCATCCAGTTCAGGTATAAGTGATGAAGTTCTATCAGTTAATTTGTTAAATCATGATCAACATTGGCTATTAGATTCTAGTGCGTCCAATCACATGTGCATTCATAAAGAGTGGTTTAAATATTATAAATCAATAAATGATGGAGTTGTTTACATGGGTAATGATTTCTCATGTAATGTTGTGGGAATTGGAAGAATATAGATTAAAATGTTTGATGCGACAAATAAAATCTTAACTGATGTAAGACATGTGCCTGAACTCAGAAAAAATATTATTTCTCTAGGAGTGTTAGACACAAATGGATATAAAACTTTTATTCAAGGTGGAGTAATGAAAATTTACAAAGGAATCCTTTTAGTAATGAAAGAAAATAAGGTTGGAAATCTTTTTCAGTTAGAAGGAAGAACAGAGTCAGATCCTGCTTCTACTGTATCTGAAAACTACAGTGATTCTATTCGACTATGGCATCAATGGTTGTGCCATATGAGCGAAAGAGGATTAAAATTTTTATCTGATCGTATGTTACATCCTAGTTTAAAATCTTCTAAGTTAGATTTCTGCAAACATTGTATATATGGGAAACAAAGCAAGCAGAAATTTAAGACTGGAAAACATACTAGTAAGGGAATCTTTGATAATATCCATTATGATGTTTGTGTTGAAAATGGAAACAAGAAACAGTGAAGGAGGCCTCCTGAAACATCTTTCCTAATCCTAGTTGGAAAGTGACCACCTAAACTAGTTGGGGACCACACATGTGATTTTTGTCGAAAAATCTATTTTTAGACTATGTCTATTTTTAGACATATGGAGCATGGTCCAGGGGTTGCAGTATGTTATTCTTGGAGTATTGGTCATGTTGGTAAAAATAGATGGGACTCTATTTTTGTGACCTATAGGTCAATAGGTCGAAGTCTATTTTTAGACTGCCTATCCTAAAAATAGGGAAGTCAAATATTATTTACCCTTAATAATATTTGGACTCTAAACTTCATTTTACTCTCTTGGAGCACTTCAGTTTGACCCTCAGAGGTGGGGCATGCAGCTGCCAGAAGGAATTACGCTTTTCCTATGAGTTAGGTGAGCTAATGCATGGTTGACTTTAGTTAGAGCTCAAGTGGCGGAGTTCGGTGGAGTTGATGCGACAGTTAATGGAGCTTGTGTTCTGGTTAACTAGTTGAACTAGTTGTATTTAGTTTAATTGGCTAATACACTAGAGATGAGTTGTGTGAATTAAATATTATTTAATTCACTAATTATTAACTCATTATTCAACTAAAGAACACATAAGTTTAACTCAGTGCATGGACAGTTCAGTGCCGACAATTGAAAGAGGTAGATGAAAGGGTTGAGTTAGCTATCAGTTGCGACATCAGTTGTGCATGAGATTTGCACCACACTTGGAGGAAATTACCAATGACAATTGCACAATTGGAGCCAGTGAGATTCGAACCTGGATCTCTATTTAGACCAGCCTTGATTGTGCAATAGAGGCAGAGAAGTAGTGGGTGTGTTTTGAACCTGTGACTTGTTCAAAACCAAGCTAGTTTTTGTGTAGCTTTGGGAGATAGTACTGAGTATTTGTGAGGAGTTTGTACTATGTATTTGTTGCATGCTCTCTCCATTTATAATATACTATAGCTGGGGGTTTTCAGCTATAAGCTTTCCCCATACATACTGTGTTAATGTGTGTGATGATTTGATGTGCGATCGCTTCTATTCTTTCCACATGTGACAATTAATTGTAGAAGAGATTATGTGTTATGCATGCAATTCGAAATTTATGTGTGATCAGGTTAATCTCCATTGAATAAGTGATTTATTCAGAAAATTTCTACAGTTTTGGGTCCATATCCTACCACCTCATATGGAGGATCATCATATTTTGTATCTTTTATAGATGATTTCTCTAGAAATGTATGGGTCTACATGTTAAAAATAAAGTATGATGTATTCACAGTTTTCAAGCAATTTAGAGCATTAGTAGAGAACATCACTGGAAGAACCATTAATTGTTTAATAATTGACAATGGTGGTGAGTTTACTTCAAAGGAATTTGATAATTATTGCAAGGAAGTTGGGATCGAAAGACATAGAACTACTGCTTATACTCCTCAGCAAAATGGAGTTGTTGAACGCATGAATAGGACTCTTTTAGAAAGAGAAATAAGTATGCTTAGTAACACCAATTTGCAAAAGGAATTATGGACAGAATAAGTATCTACAGCTTGCTATTCGATAAATCGATCACCATCAACTGCAATAGGATGAAAAATTCCTGAAGTGGTATGGAAAGGTCATTATTCTGATTATTCTAAACTGAAAGTTTTTGGTTGTGATGCATATGCTCTAATTCCGAAACATCAGCGTTCTAAATTAGATACAGGTTTTGGGATCCTACAACTCACAATATCGTCATTAATAGAGATGTTAAATTCAATGAATCTTCTCTTGATAATCCAGATGTAGATAATAAATTTAAACAGGAAAATGTACCTAAGTTTCAACATATTCAGTTTGAAACCAATTCAAACACTGATGATAGTCCAGATGAACAAGTTTTAGATGTAGATCATGAACAATTTTTAGATGCAGATCATGAACAAGTTCCTATAGATAATAATCAACAAATTATGGAAGAGCCAGAAACATCTTTAAGGAGGTCCACGAGAATCAGACATCCTCCTAAAAGGTATGATGATTATGTTACTTCAGTTTCTTTAACTGCTAATAATGATTCAAACCTTTATGCTATCAGGAAGTTGTAGAAGTTTCTAATAGTAATAAGTGGAAAGAAGCTATAAAGGATTAGATGAAGGCATTAGACAAGAATGCCACATGGGATCTAGCGGAACTTCCTAAAGACAGAAAAACTGTGGGATGTAAATGGGTTCACAAATTGAAAAGGGGTGTTGATGATAAAGAAGATAGGTACAAAGCGAGGTTGGTCGCAAAAGGTTTTTCTCAGAAAGCAGGAATTGACTTTCATGAGATATTTTCACCAGTTGTTAAAATTGTTTCAATTCAGATTGTCTTAGCATTAGTTGGTTTACTTGATTTAGAATTACAACAACTCGATGTTAAGACTGCATTTTTACATGGAGATCTAGATGAAGAGATTTATATGGAACAACCTAAAGGGTTTGTTCAAAATCGCAACAAGAAATTTGTCTGCAGGCTCAAGAAATCATTGTATGGTCTGAAGCAGTCGCCTCGACAATGGTACAAGAAATTTGATTCTTTCATGATGAGCCAAAATTCTATAAGAAGTGAATATGATCATTGTGTTTACTTTAAGAAATTAAGTAATGACATATTCATTATCTTAATGTTGTATGTTGACGATATGCTTTTAGCAAGCAAAAGCATAATTGAGATCAACAGGTTAAAGGCTCAGATGGCTAGGACGTTTGATATGAAATATCTAGGAGCAACAAGACAGATTTTGGGCATGGAGATTTCCAGAGATAGGAGAAATAGTAAGCTGTGGTTATCACAAGAGAAGTATATTGAGAAAATAATCTTAAGGTTTGGTATGAACAATGTGAAGCTAGTTTCAGTCCCTTTAGCTTCCCATTTTAAGATTTCTTCAAGTTTATGTCCTAACACAAATGAAGAAAACGAATGTATGTCTTGAATACCTTATGCTAATGCAGTAGGAACTTTGATGTATCTGATGGTTTATACACGACCAGATATTTCACATGCATTTGGGGTTGTCAGTAGGTATATGGAAAATCCAGGGAAAGAACACTGGTCAACAATGAAATGGGTGCTTCGGTATCTGAGAGGCACAAGTGATTATTGTATCACTTATGACAAAAGTAGTGAATTTGTTTGCGGATATGTTGATTCCGATTTTGCAGGTGATTTGGATAAGAGAAGGTCAAATTCAGGAGATGTCTTTACTCTTGCAGGAGGAGCTATTAGCTAGATGTCAGAGCTACAAAACATTATTCCTTTATCCACTACAGAAGCAGAATACATATAGCTGCTTCACCTGCTTACAAAGAAGCGGTTTGGTTGAAAGGTTTGTTTGATGAGTTTGGTAGGTTGCAAGACAACATTAAGTTATTTTGTGATAGTCAAAGTGAAATTCACTTGGCTAAAAATCCTGCCTATCATAGTAAATCAAAGAATATACCTATTAAGTACATTTTGTAAGACATGTTATAACTGAACGGGGTGTGTCTCTTTAAAAAGTGCATACAAAGGAAAACTGTGCAGACATTTTCACGAAAACAGTTTTATTAGAGAAGCTATGATGGTGTTTGGCTTCTCTTGGCTTGCAAAGAAAATAAAAATAGACAAGAACGAGGTATCAGGCTAATTGTTTTCAAGGTGGAGATTGTTGACATTTTGCTGGCTAAAATCTCTTGGATATGCCAACAATAGTTTTTTGTTGCAAAACTGATGGTATCGAATCAACATGAGGAGATATTCTATCCTAGTTTGGTGTGATAGAATTAATTATTCGGTTTCTTCTCACTTCTATAAATTGTAAGCTTGTAGAGGAAAAATATATGAGATGTGAGGTGTGTGGAAGAGGAAGTACAGATGTCTGCTGGTGTAATCTCCTGTTGATGAATAAGATTGCAGATACCTCTGTTTGGTGATGTAGCCCAGATTGGTTGCGTGAACCACGTTAATTCTTGTCTTCATGTTTGATTGTTGTGTGTGTGATTTTAGTTTTTCCGCTGCGTTACTTCTTACAATATCCATCACTGTTTACACAGTGAATTGTTAATTTTTGTTTTTTCAACACCGAGGACGGTGTTTGATTTTAGAGGGAGAATATGTAATACCCCTAGTTTTTATGCTTTTTAATTGAAAATTGACTAAGTTCAAAGGGGAAGTGGACCCCAATGGAGAACTAGTGTGTGGATTTATTTTATTTTTAATTAATAAAAATAAATGGAAAAGTTATGTTTGCAATGACTAGATTGAGAATTGAGATCTGAACCTAGATCCATGAGGATGTGGATAAGATGATGAGACTTTCCCACACCTTCTAAAAATACTTAGAAGGAATATTAACAAAATTAGTTTTGGAGATAAACATCTAAGTTTCCCAATGAAGAGGAAAGTAATTGTGAAGATGAAGGAAAAGCTAGAAAAGCGGAAAATACATCTTTAAAGTACCTCAATGAGGGAAAGCCTAGGCAAAGCAGGAAGAAAGCATCCTAAAATTTATGGACGTAGAAATTAGACACAGGCTTGGGAAAGCACACCTTAAATAAGCTGCTCCAGGATAGACAAAGGGTGGTCTATCACTCGGAACCAAGGTCTCGGTTCGGGGGTGAGTAACGGAGAGAAAACTCTACGATTGGGAGGAATGTAACGTCTCTTTCTTTCCATCTCCAATTTTTTTTTTTTTTTTTGATAATTTAATTTTGTTCCTATATTGACCACAACTATTTAGATCTACCAGTGAATTTCATTTTTAATGAAATTCTATTAACATGGTTTTCATGTTAATTCAATTTTATATATATATATTTCGCTAACTCTCATGGTTTTTTTTTTCATAAGTTTTTGTGGCCTTGTTTTTATACATATATATACCAATATATATATATATATATATATATATATATAATACCCACATATATTTCATATCGTTACCTTCATACCTAGAATTTCCTACATTTGATTACAATCTCCACGTAACCCTTGCATGGTTTCACTATATCTATGCATTCGATTTCGTGTCATCACTATATCATACCCTCATGGGTTATATGAGTGATATATTATTCATTGTGTTTATATCATAGTACTACTCTAAGAACCATGATACTATGTATTAATTTCGATTTAGCCATAGTTATGAAATGGTCTCCTTCTATTTGGAATCGTATATCTTTTTCATGAGTATATTACCTCCTCGCAGCCATTGTTTTCAATGTGTGATTATTGTATTCGTATTACCATGAATATCCCATGTACCTTCAACTGGGACGAAATCCTGATGGAGATAAGCGATATTGAAATTTTTGTACTTGTTGTGCATCGTTGGCAAGATTGAATTTATGTGTTTGGCATTGGTAATCTCATCGCAATCTCCGTGTCAACTTGGGTTGATGATCCTCTGGTGGTTTTTTATTATTTTGATTTTTCGACAGATACTCCAAGTCATGTTACACACAAGGGTTTATTTTTTATGTTTTTATACTATGCAACGTATATCTGCTCATTTATGATCACTAGAAATGTAATACGTTCGAGTACTGTGCAACTGATTTCCGTGGAATTACATTACTGTTGTTGGACGGCTATGGTTTGAATTTTTATTTTCCCAACCGATCCACGTACATACCCTTGATCTGAGGACACATGGACAGTTGAGATGGCCTAAGGCCAGTTAGGGTTTTTTTTTTTGTTTTGGGGAGATTGTATTAAATCTCTGTATCGTTTATGAGATTGTTCTTTCGCCCTTCATTCTTCCTTACCGCTTCCTAGAGATTGAGACTCTGCTCGTTTTTGTGAAACCACACGTTATGCGTTCCTAGGCCTCTTGGCATAACGATTTCCTCATCACATTTGGCATTCAAGTACGTAGACTTGGTCGTTTCCGTGGTTTAGGTCTGCTAGTTTTCTCTCTGTGCAAGAACACATTATTACGTCCTCCTTGGTAGTATCTATACTTTCTCTTTGTGGTTCTAGAGTGGTTGTTTATTCTTTCCAACATATTTTCATTTAAATTTGTAAGGCCATCTCTGCCTACTATGTATCAATCTCCTATTTAAAATTTCTCCGTCGCATTTGATTTTTTTCACAATCATCTCTCTCCTTATGTTTAGAATCTCTTGCAAAATTTGTGGAGTTAACATTGAAATTGATGTTTGGTAGGAAATTATTTCATGTGGTCTTCTGTGACCATACTCGTTGTGTTCGAGCCGAATTTCCCTGGGCTCTAGGCGCTCCTTTTCGGCGAGCAAATGATACCCTAAGTATGCCAATCGGTTCAAATTTAGCATTCCACCAATGTGTTCTTTCGTTCCAGGTGGATGTCATGGTATTCGAAATTTTAATCCCAATTAAATCTCTCTTTTGCAGGTCGTTTGGAAACAAGGGTTTCCAATTACGAGGTAACTATTTGTTTTTCTGCCCGGTATTAATATTTTATTTCTGTGAGACATTCATATCTACTAGTTACTACGTAATTCTCACTTTTCTCGTGTTTTGTTTCAAGTAAATTCGAATCCCATTCAGAATTACCTCAACTGGTGTTTGGTTAATTTGTATTTCACTCGGAATTTACTTCGCTCCACATTGAAATTTCAGGTCGGTATTGACAACATCTTAGTCAGAGTGTAACCAGACTCTCGCATTGTTAATATATATTTTTTTCAGACAATTTCAATCTTATTGTCATAAAAATTTGCAACTGTAATAATAAACTTTTAACAGAGACTTGGACTGTTTAAAAATCCTGATTATATAATTCCCGGGGTATAATGTTTTATGTGGATTTGTTATGGAACAAGATAGTCTCATTTTATTAGTTTTATTCAGGAAATTATATATATATATATATTCTGCCTTTTTTTCATATCGACAGGTTAATGATAGACTCTGGTTGTTTTCAGATCTCTATTTCATATTAATACTCATGTCATATTTTATTTCTACTGTAATCTATCTGCTTCACTTTACATGATGGAATTGATAAATTTACTTGTCTTAACTTACCTTTATGATACCTCCGAATTGTAGTAATATATATATATATATATATATATATATATATATATATATATATATATATATATATATATATATATATATAACAACTAAAGGAGTTTACACAATCTGTCCTAGTCTAGTAACTCCTGACTGTGTATTCAAAATTTCCTTTCAGTCTATGTAATCATGTAGATTCTACTATTCCAGCAGTGTAATTCTCCTTCTACTTCTTGGTTTAAATTTTTCATATATTTTCTACTTTGTAACAACAATAATAGACTCTAGAATTTTTTTCTTTTTTTTGATGTAAGATATTCAATAATTATGGTTTTCTAGTTAACACCTCTAACCGGAAATTTATTTAGATTTTGTTAGTGAAATCTTTGTTATTCCCAACAGCTTATGAATTCTGTCTGCAATTCATCTAAATCTTCTTAGATTTATTTTTCGGTGGAGTATTCAATTTTGTAATATCCCCAAATGGGGACTAACCAGTAATAAACAGAAATACACCAATAGAGATATAGGAAATATAATACTGAACCAGATCACTGAATCATAACACATGGAATACCAGAAACTGAGCCATTTTATTGATCAGAAAATACATAGAGAGGAGTACAATAAATCAGAGCAAGTGCACCTATCCTTGCCCTAGGCAAGTGGAGACCCTCTCAACAGACAAATGGCTGCAACAAGGACAGCGTCCTAGCTGCTCTGCAAGCTGAAGATGAACTGTGCTGGAGCTGGGGCTGTAGATTGCAAACCCTCCACAATAGAAAATGCTGTCTCTGCTAGTGACAGCGCAGGAAACCCTCCAGACAATAGATCAGCCACTGAAGGCTAGAAAACGATGTTGAGCCTGCCTCTCCCAAGTCTTCTCCTCAGATCAGCGTCCTACCAAGTGGATCTGCTCCTGAACACTCAGATCTGACAGATCTGAAGCCTCCAAACCAGATCTGCGTCCTTCTCTCCCTGATCTGCGTCCTCCCCTATCAGGTCTGCCACCAAACCTTCAGATCTATACTGGATCTGACAATATCTCTTCAGATCTACAGCCTCTAGGGCTGGATCTGATGTTAACCCTTCAGATCTGAACTAGATCTGCCAATATTTCTTCAGATCTGCAACTCTCCAAGCTGGATCTAGTGCAAAACCCCCAGATCTACAACATACAAGACTAGATCTGCCACATACAGGACTAGATCTGCAAGATCTATCCTTCCCAAAGCTGGATCTAACAATAAGCCTTCAGATCTGCAACCCTTACCTTCAGAAATGGACAGTGTCCTCACTCTAGGGCTAGACAGCGTCCTTCTGCCTCCCAAAACAGCGTTTTCTCTGCCAATCCTGAACTGCGTCCTCCTGGGACAGCGTCCTTCCTCTCCTGCAAGGATCAGCGTCCTCTCTCCAGATGAGACGGCGTCCTTCTCCTTCAAGAATCAGCGTCCTTCCTTCTCTTGCTCTGCGCAGCCACAAGAGGGCTTTCTCCTCCTCAGATATGCTTCAGAAACTGCTGCTGCTGCTACTGGAACTGAAAAGTATACTCAGGACAAACCTTACTAGGGCGGGCACTCGAAGTCCCCCGAAGCTAAGGGTGAAACCGGAAAAACCTTACCAGGGCAGGCACTCGAAGTCCCCCGAGGCTAAGGGTGAGATCTCCGACCGGAGACACTCGTGCACTAAACAGTGCTGCAGACCGACTAAACAACCGGCGTGCTGAAGCAGACAAGAGTCCAGCTATCAATAAGAATATCAAATCATGGATGATCAAATGAGGTGAGAGCCTCTCCTTTTATAACATCAAACTCCCTCCAAAACTTAACTCACCCTGGATCTGCGCAGTTTATCTTGGGTTAGCCTGATGCCTCCCCTCATCATATCCACGTGGACCCCCCAAGGCCCCCTCTCTAAGTTACAACGTCAATCTACTAGGAAAAAGAACACTTTATTATAAAGTGAGGTGACTAAAGTGAGGTGACCCTCTTATTTCTCACTTTATTTATTATTTCTATCTAAAGCAGCAAAATAAAGCAAAAATGCAATATTCCAATTAGCAAAGCTAATTGGGAATATTACAAATTTGGACATTTCTCCAGTAAAGGATGTCATCAATGCCCTAGTTTATATTTATTTCTCAGACCAGAATTATTTACAGGTTCATTTAAAATATAATTACCCAACCCTTTGATGTTTGAATATGTCTACCTCTGATATCTGAACTTATTTCTCAGATCTTTTCTTGTTGGAGAGGGTTAATATATATATATATATATATATATATATATATATATATATATATATATATGCACAGGCACTTTAGAAAATATACATATCTACAATGTTTATACAGTACCTAGCATCTCTGACTTCCTCTCACTTCATAAATGTTTTTCTAGCTCATGCATAGTTAGATTTATGTTTTAACAGAAGCAGACTAAAATTACACATTTGTGGATTATGGGATTAACATAAATCTCCAGATTTAAACCAGTCACCGGTTTAGAGTTTCTGGCTGATTTTCCCCATAATTCTTGTTCCTAAAACTATGCAGAACTGAGAGGATTAAATTCTTATAACAATTCTGTAAATGTATGGGACACAAGTTTCAAAAAAAAAAATTCAAGTAAAATAACATCTACAGTTATTAATCCTACTACACAACAACAATTAATTCAACCATTCATAAATACTATGGTCATACCACTTCTGTAATTGACCATTCCTCCCAACCTTAGAGTCCCTCTATCTCCAAAACTCACCCTCGAGCTGAGATCACCTCCCAGAACATACCAACCTCTAATCTGTTCAGGAATAGCCTATTTAAGCTTATGCTCCCCAAAGCCTATTTCTAATTTTGCGTCCAGAATTACAGGATGCTTTTCTTCCTGTTTGCCTAGGCTTCCCTGATTTAGGGATTTTTAAAGCTTCTTTATGCTTTTCCAACTTTTTACCTCTTCCGAACTACTCTCCACCTCATTGGGGAAAATCTAGATTTTTCCTCAAAAATCTAAATTAGAAATGATTTCTTTCAAGGATTTTTGAAAGATTTTTGGGGAAATTTTTAGCCTCTTTCCATACCTCATGGATTTGGCCATTGATCTCAAAAATCTCAATTGGTCACTATGCACAGAAATAGTTTATTTATTTTTCATAATCAAATAATTAATTACATCCACACCATAGCTATCCATTGGGGTCCACTCCCCTTTGGACTTAAGTTTAATTGTCTAACTTGAAAGCATAAAACTAGGGGTGTTACAAGGAACTAGTTAGAGGTATGGGTATGCACACCTAACTAACATGTTTTCTGAATGGATATGAATTTAATATATATGTTACACTATATCTACTGAGGAAATTATTTATATTTATATGTAGGGATGGTTAAACATTGTTGTAGTTTATCTGGTGAGAAATTCTTAGTTTAAACTATTAATTTTTGCAAACATCTATGGACAGCCATACATTTAACAGATTTTGTTACAGCAGTAACATAGAATCTGTATGGTTGTATGGATAAAATTTGAGTTAACCCCAACCCCAAAATGTCTAAATCTGGTTACAGATTTAAATCTGGAGTTCGAAAATCTAACCGATACTTTTGTTACTCTTAGTAGGAAGTGAACTAGTTATCGTTATACATAACAAACATCGTTAGACATGTATTTCAAGTTACGGATCTGAAAATTTTACTGAACTGTGTAAATCTTATAAATGGATGCACATAATGGAGTCAGTTCTATCCTTAGAGAAATTTAATGCTGACATGAAATAAGCCTAGTGCACTGAAACCACTATATACAAAATATATATGTCTTTAGATTGATTCTATTCCAATTTATTGGAATTTTAAAATGGAATAAATTTAAGAACATAAAAGAACAACTACGGACAGGAAATTCCATAATTATTGTAGTTTTATATCCTATACCCTAGAATGTTAAACATAATTCTACAATTTTAAATGTATAGGAAACTTCAGATTTGAATCGATAGAAATAAATTTTCTAAGCTATGAATTAAGGTATAGCAATATACATAAAAGTAAACCTTATCCTTGAACATGTAATTATAGAATTGAATTCTGAAAGTAAATTATTACATTCATCGAATTAAGGTCATGTTGATTAAGAGCATTTAATAGCAGAAATAAAACCATACAGATTTCCAAAAACAGTAAGACTTATGCTATTAAATTAAAGAGAGAAATTTTATTTGTGGACTGCTAGATATTCAGGTATATTTTACAATACCTCAGCTAAGAACTTCTATGCAACTACGAATAACAAAGTATCCCATAATATGAAAGAAAAGATGGTTCCTGTACATTTAAAGTGTAGATAAAATTCAATAAATTCTGGCAGTCCAGTTCTGGGATAAACCCATAAAAAGATCGTTTTATAAAAAAAAAAATTATATCAATTAAGTGCCATAGCTAGGGCTAGGGTCACTATATTAGAATAAACTAGACACATCTGCAGATTTCTGAAGACAGGTCATTACAAAAGAGACCCTTGTAATCATGATACCAACCTGTTCCAAGAAAAGGTGCATGGTTAAGGAGAGAACGAATGGATAATCAAAGCTAACGTACCACGAGCGAGCGAAGTCCACCTACGTGAAATGTACCTGAAATTAAGGGTTAAGAAATTAAACAAAAGTTATAAAGAGCGCAAGGGCAAAGTAAAAATTCGACTCAGAATTTATGGAGTAAAACGCACGTTATGAAATCTGACTTTTTGATGATTCTAGCTGTAGGCACAATAAACCAGTGCAAGTTAGGTTAGATACACAGTTGAAGGGTATAAATTTCACTGTAAAACAAAATTGAATGAAATGTGTGCTAGAGGGTTTTCAAAAAAAAAAAAAATGTTACCTGTAGAGATCGATGTGAGGTGTCAAAATCCTCAAATCAAAAACTCGAAGTAGCACACAATAGTGAAACCCGGGAGGGGGGGAAATACCATAGTCATTTAAGAAGGATCATTGTCTCCACTGTGTAGGGTATTTCATCCAGGTGTACACAAAAGAAAAACTGAGAAGTTAAATCATGAGCAAATTCTATGAATGAATTGAATATTCGAAATTTCATTTACATGAAAGGAACCATAGATTGCAATGCAAATAATTCACCACTGTAAGTAGACTTCGAGATTTCACGCAAAACCTTCTGAGAGATTAGGGTATCAGAGAATGTTGTAATCACCGCAATTGATAAACGTAGAAGACATCAGTGCAAACTAAAACAAAACTTGAAATAGGCAAACCAGCTTACCTACGATTGTTCCACATTCCTGAAAACGAGAATTTAAAGCAGAGGGTTCTCAAAGAAAAAGAGGACAACCTCAGAATGAAGGAAAATTGATTTGTAGTAATAAATGAAACTGAAATAAAGGCACTACACCCATCAGTATTGATGATAAGGAATTGCTGGGATTTATTAAACATAGGAGACCTGGATTAACAAGAAATGTAACGAGCTACCATTAAAATGAATAAACTAAATAGAGTAAGATGGAACTGAGATCTTGTGCAAATTTCAACATAACAGAAATTAAAAGAGCTTACCCAGCACTCGTACTCCGGTAGGATGAATAGCTATAAATGGTTGGGGTAAATCGGAGAACCGCTATCGTAGACCCTGCTCTCTGTCATTCGAAACTAAAACTGGAGCTCTCAATGGAAGAACAAAAGGATGAAAACAATTGCAGAAAAATCGTTTTATATAGAACCACGATGAAAACCTAACTAATCTAAATCATACAGGTGTCAGCAGATGGTGGACTTCCCCCGGATCAAGGATTCGAGCAAGAAAAATCCCGAAGCAGTCACGTGATTCGGTACTGTAAGAGTTAAGAGGGTAGCCAGAAATTTAATGAAGTGCAGAAGTAAAGGTATCGAAAATATCACCATTCGGTCAGTGTCAGTGGTGAGTTTAAATTTATACACTAACAACATTAAATCAGAATGCCAGAATTATTCATTGAATTAGGTGTGAAATAAATGTGAATTATGTCAGAGGTATAAAGGCCATCCCGACGTACTTACAAATTTAATCACCATACTATTAGAGACCATTTGTCAAATAAGAACACTAGAATCGAGAACGAATCAAAAGGAAAGAAATCACGGTGATAGGAAAAGACAAAGACATACGAACCTTTTTAAAATTGTATCAGAAATTTTATGAACCTATGGTATATTCGAGCACAAATCTAAGATAAATGAACTTTCCACGTACTCTAAGAAGGTTTCCTTCGAAAGTTTAAGAAAGAAACTGAAGATCTAAAATTTGTTACAAAGGAAGTCTTAGAATAACCTAAATTAATATATATATATATATATATATTCCAAGGATGGCTAAAATGTTATACCAAGGAAGCTTTGGAATAATAAACACGTTACTAAAAAGGAGGTATTGAATTTAGAGGAAATAAATTAATACATCAAATAAGAGAGATATATATATTAAACAAATAGGGAACAATTGAACTATACATTCATTATTAGAGACATAATAAAAGGGAAAAACCTATAAATAGAATATATTCCTTCCTAATAGCTATAGGAAATTGTGACAAAGTGGAAACAAAGAGGAAAATGTCACCATTTTAGTAAAATGAAGGATTAGTAATTCGTGATATTTCTCAATTGTATATTGAAAGGGATAAATGAAGTAAGAGACTAATGTTCTAAATTGTTGATAGTATCTTCAAATATCGTATAGTTGGGACAAAAAGATAATGTAAGTGTGAAAACAAAAATTCGACAAACCGTGACGAACAACTATAAAAGATGTGAAGTTAAAAAAAGAAAGAAAGGGTGTGTATGAGAGGCATTACACTTATAAAAACATTATTACATTGATTCCTATTATAAAGATAAATTATTATATTTATTATTATTTAAAACATTTATTTTTTAATTATTGTTAAATTTATAAATTATAAATATATATAAAAATTCTAAATTTAATTTATATATTAATTTATTTATTTTAATGTTAAATTTAACTATTATTAAAAGAAACATATCTTTGGAAGTAAATTATTTGTTATTATTCGAAAGATTTATTGTATTATAAATGTATCTAATTTATTAAAAAATATATATATCATTTAATTTACATGGACAAAAGTTGAAAAATTATGGAAAAAAAATATCATAAAATATTTTCAAGATTTATACAAAAATCTCTGTTTTTTTTAGTTTAATAAGAAAAACACAAATTAATCCCATAATAAGTGAAGGATAAAAATGTTCATGGTTTTATATCGAATAACAGCCCAATTCTTGGGCACCTTGGAAACACGTGGCCTATCAATTATTACGCAACAGAACGCAGACAAAAGAACATAGGGCTCCTCGAATTAGAGTCGATACCGGACCCAACGCAAATATATATATGATTTTAAAATGGAATTAATGGTAGATGGACCATTCTTCAAGTCCACGGTCAAATGAACGGTTACTATTTCAATTGAACAGAGGATGGACACTACTTCAACTCAACGGTTACTTATATTTCGATGGGGCATCACAGCAGTTTTTTTGTGGTTGTGGGGCCTCACTAATATTATCCTTGGAATGTTGCTATAATTTTTTTTGGAACGGGGTACAGGTATGAACATGAGGGCGGAAGTTGTAGCCCTCTGGGGCTGTTATGGTGTGCCAATCAATTATATTTAGAAAAGATCTGGATCATAGGAGACTCTAAAGCACTGATCGACCACATAAATCAAAGAGCACACATTAACTTAGGTTTGCTTGGCCAATGGATGGAGAGAATCAATAGTTTGAAGAGTCGATTCATAATGATTTATTTTCGTCATGTATACAGGAGATGAACACCGTTTTAGACCGTCTGTCAAAGAAAGGTTTGGATTGCAGACTTGGTACTATGCAATACCAGCTATACAGGGTGGATGGCAGCGGCTTTACCAATTTTGTTAATATACCCTGAGAGAGTGTCTTTTCTGGTTTTAAGGTCAAAGTACTTTTGTATTATTTAACTGTTATGGGATTCATGTAAAGGAGCAGGGTAACTTAATGTTTTGTTTTTGCTCAAGTCAGAGCGTTTTTGACACTGCTGAATGTAAAGAGAAGAAAATGTATCTTTTTGAATTAGTAAGACCTTTTTTTGGTTTTAAGCAAGACATAACTTAACAAAGATAAAGATATGTAATGAACAAGAAACTGTTTTTTCTGATAAAAGGTTTTTGGATGTTGTCCTAGTACAAAATATAAACCAGAGTATTTTTCATGTTGAAAAAAAAATATCCAATTCCAATATGGATTTCAAATATTTTCACTTCTTTTTAGAGTTCCCAGCATACACATTAGAGCTCAATTTCGTAATATTTGTTGCAATACTGACCTTCCTAGCCTTTTAAGATGTCAAAATTATAGTGAACTTCGAAGGCTTCTCTCCAAACTTTTTGAGCATAGGAATAAAATCTTAAATCGAAACTAAATAACACTTTTATTTAGGCCCGATAGACCAAAGATTGGTCTCAATGGACGTTATCCATCATCATCATCATCATTATAACCATTAAATTTGTTGTGAACCGTTAAAAAATAATACATTAAGGTTGGATATCCATTGCAAGTGCTTTCAAGGACAATGATGGTGTATTTACACAATGACAAAATTTCTCCACTTTCCAATTAGTATAACGAGAGTCAGATAATATTAACTTTATTTTTAAAAAAAATAGGGGTTTATTGCTTTTAATAAATACAATCATCATATATGGAAAAAAATTATGATATGATACTAAAAAAATTCAAAATTATCATATTATATTAAAAATAGAAATAAAAATTTGTGAATTTAATATATATTGAAAGTTTTATAATTAAAAAAATATATTTGAAATTATACATGGAAAGTTACTTTAAAATTTTATTTGAAATTGTAAATTAAAAACTAGTTTTAATTGAGTTGTGAAAAGTAAAATATAGATTGTAATTATAAAAATACAAAAAAAAATTATTTTGCATGGTGATGAATAATACAATAGGAATATAATATATCTACACATTTGTTCAAAAAAAAAAATTGAACATATTTTTTAATTAATTGAATTAATAGAGTTTAATTTATTTTAGTTTTTAAATGAGATAGTCATTTGTAAATTGATTATTCAAAAATATAACATAATCTAGCTTGAAATTTTTATTAGTCATTTAAATAGGTAGTTAAGAAAAAAGACAAATTTCATTCAAAATTTCCTTTGTGCCTTCTCCACATTTTCATTCTGCATATTCTCTCTCCGAAATCTTACCCATCCAGATTCACTACGGGTGAAATCTTGGAGACAACAATTGAGAATGCTTAGTGTAGAGTTTGGTATGAGTAGTTCTTGTACTAGTTTTAACTCGAGACTTCCTTGTATGACATAAATGAGAAAACTCAAGAACTCATAATCTTTATATGATTGGAAGGTTTAATGAGGTCATTTTGGACAATGTCAGAGTGTAACAGGCTCTCAACCACAAATTTACTCACTATAAAAAAAAAATTATAAATTAACCGATTGTTATTCCTAACCTTAGATTTCTGACATTATTATCATTTACTGCAGGTCCTGTAAGTACAAATGTTTCACCCATATAAAAACAACTGTCAGGTTAATTGTTCACTCGCACATAAACGGATCACAATCATTTAACACTTTTGTAATAACACCTAGCAGGAAATCATTATGGTTGGCACTTTATATTATAGTTGGCATTATTGCAGATGTAAACCTAAGTACCTTCTGACACACCCAACATTTAACATTAACACATTTGTCATTACGCATTTGGTCTCGGTGATCCATTTAACCATGGCGCCCAGTCTGGGTTTAATCAGCAGACACGTGGCTTACTACACAACATTGATTTGTTTTATAATCCGACGGTGGTGATAATCTCGGGATAGATAATGTCCTTTGGTAATAACTGATTTTTCATTCATTGTGTTCTTCCACCGGATGGCTCCAGAGCTCTCTGTTAGGGTTTATGCGGACCTCGTCGAAACCATGGTGGTCGGTGGCGAAATGGCTCCCAACAACCATATTCTTCAACGTTTTCCAGGTACTCACTGGTGGTTTTCACCAACTGCTTCCACTGTTCCTCGTTTTCCCTTTTTAATTTAAGAGTTATACTCATAGTCTGTAAGGAATTAAGACTAGCTCAAGTTTCCTCTAACTGTTGCATAGCTTGTTTAAATTGCCGAACCATTCCAGTCTATCTCGGTTAATCGCCTAATCTTTTCTTGTTGATTTTCCAAACTGGTGTCAGTTTTTTTCTTAATTCATTGCATAACTTGTTCTAATGCCGACGGGAGCTTCTCTAATCCTGGGTTCTACTCCGTTCGGAAATCTACAGGTAAGGTTCCTCTTCGTTTTCATTGTTTCATTTGTAACCTCGAAGGTGATGCAAACCCTTACTCCTCTAACATATCTTTGGTTTCGTTCAGGTAATAACTCCAACCCCTTTCTCGTCAAGGGTTTCTCATGGTTCTGGCTATGGAGGAGTTCTTACTCTCGCTTCTATCACAGGTATCTAGTCGTTGATGTACTTGGGGTTCCATGGCTCTCCGCCAAACTGGAACATCTGTTTTTTTTTTTGCAATGGTTGATGGAACGGCTAGGGTTTTAAGGGACTGTAGCTTAGTTAGCAGTCTCAGGAAGTTGAGTTATTTTAAAGAAAATTGTTTAATGTAATCATGGCGCGGCTATCTGCCGGATAAATTTCTTATGCTAGCCTCTGTCCGCAAGAATTTCTATTTGTTTAGACAAAGTCCTATTGTTAAAACAAATGTATATTTCTAAGACAATCCGGCCGTGGTTTTCAACCCCCGCGCCCTCTTTGGATGTATGATCAGGAATTTAATTTATACTGCTTTGGGTGTATAACTGTTCCTCTATCTTGTTTTTCGTTATAGCTATGGTTTAACTGGCGTTTTGCTATAAAAATGTTCTGTGTTAAATTGTGACTATTTCTACCTGTTAGTTTCGATGATTTCGGTACCCATGATCGACATGCGAGTTCAGTTTGTAATTCTTCTTTATGGAAATAGAATATTGGGTGCATGCACTGTGTTATGAAATTTGGAATGTCTATTTTACATTGTATGCTATGATTGCGCAAATCAATGCAGCTTGTTCATTGTTAATAGAAATGTGATGCTCGTCTCCGAAAGGATCTAGTCTCCGGTAACTGTATCTGCTTACAAGGCTTTCTTCAAACTGTAATTTCAGAAGTTCTCATTTTAAGCTTTTTCTGGTGAAAAGAACTGGGTTAATTATTTCCAGCTTTCCCTAGTTTATTGTTTTTGCCTTTTTTTTTAAAGAAGAGTACTTATAGGTGACCGGACCACCATCTTGTCCGAGTTTATCATAGGTAGGGGGCGATTTATCCAGAAGACTGAATTATTCAGGCATTTGGATTAACGGCCCACCCATAATTATGTCTCCCTTCTCTGTTTAATTAAGTTAACTTCTACAGCACTATCTCTGGAAAGTAGTTACTAAGACCTAGCTGTTAACCTAACAGGTCGACACCTACAGCCCCTTTGTCTTGTTACCTTCTGTTCAGGTTGGTTAGAAAAACTATGTCCTTATCATATACATTCTATTGCCTTTCATATACTCCCACAGAGACCAGGTCTTCTATATTACCTCTGGTATATTTCACCAGAATGTCTAGTTCAAAAAGAATTAAAGCTACAATAATGTACTACTGCGTTAAACAAGAAAGAAACTTAATTAAATACAGATAATCTTAACTGTGACAGGCAAAATTATTCTTTCTCAAGAAATAAGAGAATCTATTTGCATTTACTCATCTGAATCCGAATCCAACTGATGGTACTCGTTACCTCTCGTCCACGAACTGGGCAATTACGTCCCACAGTTCTCCCCCGAGCTTCAAGCCTGGGTCTTGTTGAACACGAAACTCTGGAGGAGAGTTCTCAGGACAGTCCGGTCCAACTCTCCAACTCCAGTGAAAAACAGAATCTCTGGGGAGAACTCGGGACATTCCGGTCCAATTCTCCAACCCAGAGGTTAATCTGTCATGGAAATATCTTTCCAGTTTTAACAGAGTCCCTTCTTTCCTTTTCTCACAAAACCCCCAACTCTCTTTGGAATTCCCTCTTTATTCCAGAGTTTCCTTAGGTAACTGTAGAAACTGTTTTTCTGTTCAACTGACTCCAGATTTACTTTTACCATCAACTTTTACTCATAAGTAAATTTCACAAGTTAAATCTTTTATTCAAAAATAAAAAATAGTTTTGTTCAGATATTTTAATTAATTAATCCTTAATCAATAAAGCGTAACCATTAGTCAGCGGCTAATAAGGTGGTTACACAGAGAAATTTGACCTATTAGAAAACCATACTTAAATGAAATGTAGTAGCTTAGGGAAAGGCTAACTCAAGTCACTTTTGGAAAGGGTAGAGAACTCTGGGTTGGGAAAGGCTGGACAACTCCGGGCTATTACAACACAGAACTTAAAACACATTTCCCAATTTAAGAAAAACTTAAGATTTCTTGTGGAATCAGTGGAGATAAAACTCTTTTCTTGCATAAACCATTCTCAATATAATGTATTTTGATTTTGTATTAGAAATTGAATTAGCTTTTTGCAGGTGTTTTTTTTTTTTGTTTAGGGTGGATAAAATGGGATGTGTTGTTTACCCAATATTTAAGATGTCTAGTAGAATCACTATGGTTTTAGTCACTGATAAATATCATTCATAATACTAAAATATAAATATTGTCAATGTAATATAGTTAGAATAAATTACAAATTTTTTATAAATAGTTTGTTAACTTTATTAATTAATAAATTATAAATTACTATTATTAGTTAATAAATTTAACATAGTTAAAGTGAGTTTATGTTTATATAATTTGGTTTCAACTTTGCAAATTTACTTTTGAAATGAATTTGATCAACAACCATTTTCATAAATGCCCCAATTCTAACTATTATTTGTTGAAATCGTGATATTTTAATTGAATTTACATATGCAACATCTTTTTTAAATGCCCCAATTCTAGTCATTATTTATTGAAATCATTGTATTTTAACTTAATTGCAATATAAGGATATTTATTCCTTGAAAATCACATGAGAAGACACACTTCTTAGAACAACATACAAAATTAGAGTGGAGGGAAACAATTTGTATTCTATTAAAACCAATATGAAAATTTGAGTTTGTTGGTTTGAATTGATAGTAAATTTTAAAGAGTTAAATTATAAGTTTGTTTATAAAGATATTATTATATTGAACGTGTTTAAAAGTGAATAGATATTTATAGTTTGCAAATTTAAAGTATATAAAAAATTTAAAATAACAAGTATATAAAAAATTTAAATTTATGTTATATATTAATTAAGTATTCTAACCTTATTCCTACTTTATTATTTATTTATTTACTTCTAAATTTAAGAAAATGTGTAATTCATTCAATTTTTGATGTAAAATATTAATGATAATAAATTATTGAAATATGCAATTTAAATAATGAAAATTACACATGATTTGTATAGAAAGATATAAAAGAATTGTAGATCTATCTTAGTTACAGATTTATCAAGCCCTAGAAAGCTTGAATCTCTTTACATATAAATATTTTTCCAAATTTTTCATTTCATATGAGGTTTGTAAACTTTTCTGTTGTAATTTCACCTATTAACAAAATATTCATATTAAATGTAAATTCATGTAAATTCCTGAGTTTATTAGTTAAGGAATTTCACATATTGAACCTAAATTGATATTTATATAATTGGATTTCAATATTGCAAATCTATTTTTTAAATTTATAAACAATCATTATCATAAAATTATTAAAATCTTGATATTTTAATTGAATTTCCATAAAAAAAAAGCAACATTACTCATGAACTTGTTCAAAATCACTTGCGAAGAACCTACCTAAATTAGAGTTACCAAAAACAATTTCTATTTTATCATAATCAATTTCAAAATTTAAACTAATAAATTTTTAAGGATTCAATTATAAATTAGGTTATAAAGACTTCGTCATATTGATTGTTTTTTAAAATAGTAAATATTCACCATTTAGATTATAAATATATAAAAATTTTAAAATTAAATTATCTATTAATTAATTAATTTTAATCTTAAATTTAAGAATTATTAAAAAACAAAATTTTCTGATCTTTAATTACTATGTTAAATATTATTTTGCATTATAAATCTATTTGAAAAGCTTTTTATATAGATTTATTAACCAATAAATATTTAAGATTACCAAGCACATTGAGAATGTTCATATTTTCAATAAAAAAATAACATAAAATAGTTTGATGATTTATAGCAAAAATATCAATGTTTTGTTTTATTTAATCAAATAACAGAAAATAAAAATAAAAGTATTACTCTCATAAAACGTGGAGAACAAAAAATAAAAAAAACCCATGGATTCAGATCCAATGACCGCCCAATTCTTCCGCACCTTTGACAAACGTCGCCTCCACCTCTCCATTATAACACAGAATTAGAAACGGACTACACTAAGTAGAAAAAAATAAAAAATAAAAAATTATTGAAAAGGAGAAAAACCCAATAATAATCAATGGACGGTGTACCATAAGTCAACCATTACTATTTCAAAGAAACATAAGATGGACGCTCCTTTAATTCAAGAGTATGTACTTCACCGACTTACCAATAAACATGTGTATATCTAATTCAATATAATATTTTCTTTGGGCAACGATCCATTTTCTCAATTCCTTGGATAATCCTTACATTTTCGATATCACGGACATGCCAATAAAGATTTGTATATACAATTACAATACGGATTTCAAAAAAAAAAATAAGCAACGATTCAATTTTTGAATTCGATATCCAATGGTGCTTTCTTTTACGAGGGCCGACGATGGTCTGCAACATTTCTCTTCTGATTGGTATAACGAAGGTTATGTAATGTTAACCCTATTTTTGTAACACACATACATACATTTATATAAAAAAGTTCACTTTATAATACTGTACTTCTAATTTACATTTATATTACATTTCAATCTTCGATTACTTCACATATCACTTCACAATTTTGTTTTCAAGACTAACATAATAAAAATTCTAACTACACTATCCCTGTAACATTAGCTATTCGACATTTAGTTGCATATTTATACAATGTTTGATTACAATATTTCCGTAATATTATTGTTTTGGTTCTGTGCTTCTCGATAAGACCAACTATGAGCCTATCTAAATGTTTGTACTGTACTCGTACCCTTAGCAATCAACTCATCAATTTAATTGTATCTTTCCGCACAGTATATCTTTGTATATATTTAATGTAATTCATTTTCGAGTGATTGGAAACCCCGCTTCCGTGATGTCAACCATCCACGGAGACAGGTGGATGAACGCTTTGCCTATGATCTGATGCACGGAATTTTCGATGGTGGATTTGGTTTATGGTTACAGGTAACGACCTCCCTCCACTAACCGCTTCCCTTTTTTTCGAACATTTTGTTTCATCGTTTCGCTGGAGGAATTACCCCTCTGCAACAAACCCCTTTCAGATTTCTTCTGGCGTAGACAGAATTCCGTCCTCAATCTCATGGTAAGTTATCTTAACAGTGGTTTTAGTGTTCTTGCGAGGGTTTTTCTGTATTATAAGGTTTTCATTATCAGCTGTTCGGATTTTTAACATAGATTTTCAGAAGCTTGTCTGCTGGTTTCTTAAGATTGATTAATTTTCTGGTTAGGACAGCCATATCGTTATGGGGCTTCTGCGGATGGAGTCTACTTGCCCAAATGCACGGTCACCAGTGAAAGCTATGGTGAGATCTTCTGCTCGTCACCATTTTAAGTTGGATTTTCTCTTAGGTTTGTCTCTCAGATTTTTAAGAAACACTAACCCTAAGTTTTTCCATGGCAAATCTCACAGGTTACTTCCTCTTTCATTAGCGACGAACCCATTAAGTTAGGCTTCCGCAACCTATCGATTTCTTGCATTAGCTTTTCCAGTTCAAGGCTTAGATCTATTTTTAACGTTTCCTCCATTGGTTTTTCAAGTATGCTTACTGGTTATGGTGCTGACAAAAGAATTCTAAGAAGCTCTCATGACGAATTCCTCTAACCACTTCTAGCCGGCTCTGTGAAGTACCCTTTTTGTTGTTTGCGACTTGGTCACAAAACAATAAGTTACTGGCATTCATGGCTTTCTATGAAGTTGTTTTGGCTTGGTTCTGTCGTTTTTAATGTCAACTTACTTTCACGACCAGCAGCCCAAATGGGAATGCTGGGGTCACCTAAGTGTGACAGTTGAATCTTAATTATTTTCTTATTGGAAAGACTTCACATGTAAACATGTTTCGCCTTAAGGCTTTATCTCTTTAATTACTGTTTCTCCTTTCCACTGAATGTAGTCTATTGTAAATCTTTTTTCTGAGCTTTTCTTTACCCACGGTGGGGAACATATTGAGTATGTTGCTTAGTTATATGTTCAACTCTAGATATTTATACTCGTATGTCTAAATACACTTGATTATACATTATTTTCTTGAGATTCAAGTGTAACCTGGAATTCATTTTCCTTTCAGAATGGTTTATGTTTACTATCATTATATCGTTGCAGCAATCCTAGGTTTAATTCTGAATTTCTTTAGTATCTAAATACGATTCTTATGGTTGTACGTAAAGGGAGATTTTGTATTCTTTAGGGAAGTTATAAGTTATATTTTCTTTCTTTCCAGATGTTAGGAGTTTATACTCACTTATTAGGAACTTGCTATTATGTTATATTCAAGAAGTATGCTTCAGTATTCCATCATTCTTATTTCCAGAGTTTAATTCTAATGTACATGCTAATAGTTATCTTATGAGAGTTTGAGTTCGCATTTATTGTATTATGCTAGCAGAGAATACTACTTATAATTTTAAAAGCAATTTCCATTCTTTATTGATTTTTACATGAATATTTGCATGCCTTGATTTCTTGACTGAGTTTTTAGTACAAGTCTGGTGTATCACAGATTAATCTACAATGCACTTGTTTTTAAGCTTTTCTTTCTGTTGTTTCTTTAACAAATGTAAAATGTTTGGGTCATTCCGTCCGTGATCTCAAGAGTTGCAAATAACGACCAACTGAGAACCTTCTTTACGAGGGTTCCGAGTTAATGGTTCTTTGTCTTACCTATTCCAGAATTAAATTTGAAATCCCATTGATTATACTATTCAACAAAATATGTACATGCACAAAACCTATCATTTCACAAATTTAGGTATTGTTTTTCACAAATGTAAGTCTTGTATTTTCTTCCATATCTCTAGAATTAAACTATTAGCTTTCCATTTATAACCAACTAAGACTTCGAATGGCAGATAAACTTATATGTTCCTTGTTTTCTGACTGATGTTGTTCCTCCCTACCTCGAGAGAGGCAATGAAGCCCTCGTCTGTCCCTCGTGCTCCAATTCTAAGCTATGCAAGTTGACAGAAATACTGGTAGATACCTCGGGACATTCCGGTCCGGTCTTCTATTCCAATCAATTATTAGAAATCAGAGTATTCCACTGCTTACCACCAGCTCGAGAATTCTTCTCTGCAAATTTCCTTCTCCAGTTACTGAACAGAACCCCTCTTCCTCACTAGGATATACCTTTATCCTCATAGGTTGGGGTAGTTGTTTGAAATGATTATGTTCAACTAACTCTTAGTTTTTGAATTAATTTTTACCATCAGTCTATTATTCTTTTATGGTAATCAATTCCATAATTAATTATATTTAATCAAAATAAATTTATCTTCATAATGTATTTTTCTAAAAGAAATAACATAAATGTCTTAATGTCTGAACAATATTCTTAATCATCAGTTAGCATTTAAGCTGGCTGTTACAACTGCCCCCCTAGAAGTGAACACCGTCCTCGGCGTTTTCATTCTGCTCTAGCAAATAGTTTCGGGTACGCTTCCCGAACAAAGCCTTCATCCTCTAAGGTAGCTTCATCTGGGCCAAAGTGCTTCCACTGCTCCTTATACTGGGTGATGGCTCGTTTCCGGAGCATGATTTCTCTCTCATCGATTATACATAGAGGCTTGACCAGCAGCATATCGTTTGGGTCGACCTGCAATCAACAAAATTGAATTGATTTTTTTCATAAATTTTAACATTTTTAATCAAGTCTTGTATTCATATCCTAATTGAATACTCTGCCAGTGGATTATTTGCTTTCAGTCATGTACGTATCATTTTAATAACAATACATGAAAAACGTTGTGTACACTGACCCAGTTGGTAAGCCACAGGTTCTACCCTTTCCAAAATTTGGAAAGGGCCACAAAACCTGGGAGCCAACTTGGCACAAGAGGCCCACTTTAAAGTGATTTTATTTGGCTTGATCCTTACATACACATGGTCTCCCACCTCAAACTCAAGATAATTCCTTTTCTTATCCGCATACACTCTTTGTCTATCCTCAGTTGCCTTCAAATTTTGTCGGATCTTCTTTACTTCTGACTCCATTTCAGCTAGATTTTCGGTCCAAGAATCAACTTGGTTTATGGGCTATTCCAATTAATAGGAGTTCTACATTGTCTTCCATATAGTGCTTCAAACAGACTCATCTTAAGGGACTCCTAATATCCGTTATTGTATGAAAACTCCACTAGGTGCAGATATTCTTCCCACCTAGTTGGTTGTTGCATTACATACATACGTAACATATCCTCCAGGATCAGTTTTACTTGATTTGTTTGTCCGTCCATTTGTGGATGGTTGGCAGTGCTGCAATTAATTTGATTTCCCAATCCTGTAAATAATTTTTTCTAGAATGCTGAAGAAAACTTCACATCCCTGTCGGATATGACAATCTTTGGGATACCATGCAGTCTAAAGATCTCTCACATAAATATTTCTGCGATTTGCACCGTCTTATAAGTGGACTGCACTTGTATAAAATGTGCTACTTTTCTTAATCGATCCAACACTACCATTATAGAATCATTATGCTTCTTTGACCTTGGTAAACCAGTGATGAAATCTAAAGATATCACTTCCCACTTCCATTAAGGTACCAATATAGGTTGCATCAGGCGGGCTGGGTGTCAATGGTCCACTTTCAGTTGTTGGCACTTTACACACTTATTTAGGTATTCTGCAATGCCTCTTCTCATGCTTGGCCAGAAGTAGTTCTTCCTAATTGCTATAAGCATTTTTTGATACCCAGGATGTCCTGAGTAGTTACTTCGGTGATACTCATTTATAATTAGTTCCTCAATTCCATTTTATTTAGAACAAAAATCCTCTCCTTGAAAGTTAGTAACCTATCTTTATTGATTCTATAATTAGCAGATTTTTCTTGTTTTCTAAACTCCTCTGCTTGCTGCCACATAAACTGGTATTTAGGATCTTTTTCAGCTTTTGTTTTTATTTGTTCCAGAAATTTTCATTCAACCTGATTATAGTATAGTTCATAAACACCATGCAACTTCCTACTTAACGCATCAGCTACTCTATTATCCTTACCTTTCACATGTTGCATATCAATGTCAAACTCGCTCAGGAAAGCATTCCACCTTGCCTGGCGAGAATTAGCGTCATCTTGCTTAAAATAAATGGTTAAGCTACTATGATCAGTTTTGAGTACAAATCTCGTTCCAAGCAAGTAGTGCCTCCATACCCACAGTGCATGCACTACTGCTGTCAGCTCCAAATCATAAGCTGAGTACCGTTGTTCATGCTCTTTTAGTTTCCATGATTCATAGGCAACTACCTTACCCTCTTGTGATAGAATCTCCCCAAATCCTTTACATGCATATGTGTAGACTTAAAACTCTTTATTGGGATCGGCTACCCTTAACAATGGAGCTGTAGTCAATAAAGGTTTTAACTTTTTGAAACTGTCTTAACATTCCTTCGTCCATTTAAATATTTCTCCCTTCATTTGTAAGGAAGTAATTGGGAAGGAAATTTTTGAAAATCCTTCAATGAACCGCCGATAATAACTGGCCAAACCATTAAAGATTGGATGTCTGCCACATTTTGGGGTATCTTCCATTCCATAATCGTTCTGATTTTCTCCAAGCCAACTGCAATTCCTTCATTATAAATAACGTGACCAAGGTACTATATTTCTTCCTTGAAGAAATCACACTGGCTGAACTTAGCGTACAACTAATGCTTCTGTAACATTTCCAGCACTATCCGTAGGTGCTCTTTATGCTCTTCTGCACACTTGGAATAAACTAAAATGTGATCAACAAATATTAACACAAAATTATCCAGAAAGAGGTGAAATATACCACGCGTCAGCCTCATAAAGTTTGCTGGTGCATTAGTCAATCCGAATGGTAACACCACAAACTGATAGTGTCTGTACCTAGTAAGAAAAGTAGTTTTATATATGTCTTCATATTTTATCCAGATCTGATGGTATCCGGACCGTAGATCTATCTTTGAGAACACTGTAGCTCCCTTCACCTGATCAAACGGATCATCAATCCTTGGTAAAGGGTGTCTATTTTTTAGAGTCAATTTATTGAGATGGAGATAATCCATGCACATTCACATGGTTTCGTCTTTCTTCTTCACAAATAGCATTGGTGCTCCCCAAGGGAATACACTCGGTCGGATGTACCCTTTATCCAATAATTCTTGTAACTGCATCTTTAGTCCGGTCGATTTTGGTACGCTCATTCGGTATGGTGTCCTTGAAATAGGTGATGCTCCAGGTATCAACTCTATAGTAAAATCAATGTCCCTTATAGGTGGAAAACCTAGTATCTCCTATGGAAATATGTCCATAAACTCTTTCACTATCGGAATGTTTTCCATCATTGGAGCCTTTTCTTTGGAATTAGTGAAACCCACTTGAATGGCATATAATTGGCATCCTTTCCTCATGCAATTTCTCATTTGAGATGTTGTAATAGGACACAGTTGTATGGGTTTCTTTATGCCTTGAATCTATTTACGAGTTTTATCTGCATTCTATAATATATAATTTTTTCTTTACAATCTACTAACGTCCAGCTCTTCTCCAACCAATCCATGCCATGTAACACATCATAAGAGCACAAGGGTAATATATTCAGGTCTAAATTTTGCTGTTGTTCACTAATTTCCAGTGTACAGTTCAGAATTTTGGCACAAACCTTTCTCTTTGCTCTCGAGGCTAACTATACCAGCAATGGATTTCTGAATTTCTGACTCTAAAATTTACAAATCTCTACTAATTTGGCACTTACATAGCTTAACTTGCACTTGGTTCTACCAAAATAGAAACAGGTAGGGAGAGTAATTTACCTTCCAACTCTATCATTATCAATTGGTAATCTGCCTGTCGATCTTCCAAGGCTACGTTAATTCTGGGTATATTTATGGCTACATCTCGTACTATTGAGGGTTCTTGTAACTTAGTAACTACCTCGCTCCTTCCTTGCTGCGGACAATTTCTGTAGTAGTGTGCCTCACCACACCCCCAAGACTGTAGATATGGCTTCTGATTTTGTGCTTGATCTGGTTTTTTGGAAGCTTTCTTGGGTTTATCTTCTGCAAGCCATCTTATTCTTTGATGATTCTTTCAAAACTATTTTCTAAATGAGCTCCTCGCGGTACTCTTGAAATTAATAGTCTTGTAACTTAGTAACTACCTCGCTCCTTCCTTGCTGCGGACAATTTCTGTAGTAGTGTGCCTCACCACACCCCCAAGACTGTAGATATGGCTTCTGATTTTGTGCTTGATCTGGTTTTTTGGAAGCTTTCTTGGGTTTATCTTCTGCAAGCCATCTTATTCTTTGATGATTCTTTCAAAACTGTTTTCTAAATGAGCTCCTCGCGGTACTCTTGAAATTACTAGTCTTGTAACTTAGTAACTACCTCGCTCCTTCCTTGCTGCGGACAATTTCTGTAGTAGTGTGCCTCACCACACCCCCAAGACTGTAGATATGGCTTATGATTTTGTGCTTGATCTGGTTTTTTGGAAGCTTTCTTGGGTTTATCTTCTGCAAGCCATCTTATTCTTTGCTGAGTTGGAAGGTAAATTACTCTCCCTACCTGTTTCTATTTTTGTGCTTGATCTGGTTTTTTGGAAGCTTTCTTGGGTTTATCTTCTGCAAGCCATCTTATTCTTTGATGATTCTTTCAAAACTGTTTTCTAAATGAGCTCCTCGCGGTACTCTTGAAATTACTAGTTTTGTTTTTCTTGAAATTTGAAATGCCCTTATGTTCTTTCATTGTCTGCCAGCTTTTACCCAGCTCTCCTTTTTCTTTAGATTGCTGATAGCACATTCTTGCCTTCCGGATTACCTCTTCCATGGTTTTTGGATTCACAAACTCAATTCGTTCCTTCATATGATTCAGTAAACTACTTAGGAACCGCTAAAATTTTTCTTTTTTGTCCCTTAGATATGGAACATAACGAAGTAAATAAGTGAACTTGGTGATGTATTCATCCATCGTCAATTGTCCTAGTTTTAAATCATGGAAATCCCTAGATTTCTCGTCATTGAAGCACTCAGTCAAGTACTTATCTTTAAAATATTGTTGGAATGAATCCCGAGTCACGTATTGATCATCTATACTGTAGACATTCTTTATTTCCTCCCACCATAGTGTGGCCTTCTCCCTTAACTGATAAATGACCAATCTGGCTTTAACATTGCTACTATATTCGTAAACTTGAAAACACTTGTTCATATTTATCAGCCACGCCTCAGCCACCTCTTCCTCTACTCCATCAAACGTAGGTGGTTTTATCTTTCGAAATTCACCTTGTAGTTCCATTTTCTGTCTCTTAACTTCTTTCTGATATGATACATTACCTGACTTAGCCTCATTGTAGTTTTTATTTCTATTACTCCACTCAGACTCACTTCTTTCCATTCTGTTAGTGGTGTGGTCTCTTTCTTATTGCTCATTTATCTCCTACATGTCGCTATCAGGGCTGGGTTGTTCCATCCCCTGATTATGTTTATCTAAGAGGCTTTTTAATATCCTCTCTTGTTCTTGCATCAAACGTGCATTCTCACTTCGAACCCTCACCATTTCCTCTTGTAGCTTCTGTATTGTATTAAACAGAATGCTAGTTTGGTGTTGATGTTCCTCGAATAGTCTACTTGTTTTCTTGTGCTGATCCACACTCAGCTGCATCCACATCTCTAGATTCATTTCTAGTTAGGGTTGGGTTTCCCCAGTGTTCTATGGTGGCTGTTGTGTTGGGCCCCTTCTCATAATATCCTGTTAAGATTATTTTATCTCTTCTGTGCATGAGTATACACAACTTAAATCATTAGATGACCCATAGGGTCCCTGCGTGCGAACATTGATCTGATACCACTTGTAACACACCTACATCCATTCATAATAAAAAAATCACTTTACAATATTGTACTTCTAATTTACATTTATCTTACATTTTAATATTTGATTACTTCACATATAACTTCACAATTTTATTTGCAAGACTAACATAATAGAAATCCTAACCACACTACCCCTGTAACATTAGTTATTCCACATTCGGTTGCATACTTTATACAATGTTTGATTACAATATTTATGTAATATTATTGTTTCGGTTATGTGCTTCTCAAAAAGACGAAATGTTCGCCTATATAAATGTTTGTATTGTACCCATACCCTTAGAAATAAACTCATTGATTTAATTACATATCTTTCCGCACTATATATCTTTGTATAGATTTAATGTAATTCATTTTCCGGTGATTGGAAACCCCACCTTTGTGCTCTCAACCATCCACGGAGACAGGTGGATGAACACTCTACCTTTGATCAGACCCATAGAATTTTCAACGGTGGATTTGGTTTAGGGTTAGAGTTAATGACCTCCCTCCCCTAAACGCTACCCTTGTTTTCGAACATTTTGTTTCATTGTTATGCTGGAGGAATTACGCCTCTGCAACAAACCCCTTTCAAATTTCTTCTAACGTAGAAAGAATTTCATCCTCAATCTCATGGTAAGTTATCTTAATAGTCTATTTAGTGTTCTTGCGAGGGTTTGGATGTATTATAAGGTTTTCATTATCAGCTACATAGATTTTTAAATCATGTTTTCGGAATCTTGTCCGCTGGTTTGATTAATTTTTTGGTTAGGACTACCATATTGTTTTGGGGCTTCCGCAGATGGAGTCTACTTGCCAAAATGTATGGCCACTAGTGAAATCTACGGTGATATCTTTTGATCATCATCATTTTAAGTTGAATTTGCTCTTAGGTTTGTCTCTCATATTTTTAAGAAACACTAACCCTAAGTTTTTCCAGGACAAAACTTGCAGGTTACTTCCTTATTCACTGGTGATGAACCCATTAAGCTAGGCTGCCATAGCCTATGTATTTATTGCATTAGATTTTCCAGTTCAAGGATTAGATCTATTTTTAACGTTTACTCCATTAGTTTTGTCGGTATGCTTACCGGTTATGGTGTTGACAAAAGAATTCTAAGAAGCTCTGATGATGAATTCCTCTAACAACTTCTAGTCGGTTTTGTCAAGTACCCTTTTTGTTATTTGTGACCTGGTCACAAAACAATAAGTTTACCAACATTCATGGCTTTCTATAAATTTTTTTTGGCTTGGTTCTATTGTTTTTAATGTCAACTTGCTTTAACGACTAGCACCCCAAATGGACATGCCGGGGTCGCCTAAATGTGATAGTTAAATATTAATTATTTTCTGTTCGGAAAGACTTCACATGTAAACATGTTTAGCCTTAAGGCTTCAGCTCTTTAATTACAGTTTCTCCATTCCATTGAATGTAGTCTATTGTAAATCTTTTTTCCGGCGTTTTCTTTACCCACGGTGGGGAACATATTGTGTATGTTGCTTAGTTATCTGTTCAACTCTAGATATTTATACTCATATGCCTGAATATGCTTGATTATACATTATTTTCCTGTGATTCAACTATAACCTAGAATTTATTTTCCTTTCAGAATGATTTGTGTTTACTATCATTATATCGTTGCAGAAATTCTGGGTTAGAAAGGCTCACTATAGTAATTCTGAATTTCTTGAGTATCTAAATATGATTATTATGGTTGTACACAAAGGGAAATTTGTATTCTGCAGCGAAGTTATAAGTTATATTTTCTTTCTTTCAAAATGTTAGGATTTTATATTAACTTATTAGGAACTTGTTATTATGTTATATTCAAGAAATATGCTTTAGTATTCCATCGTTCTTATTTCCAGAGTTTAATTCTACTGTACATGCTAATAGTTACCTTATGAGGGTTTGAGTTCGCATTTATTGTATTTTTCTAGCAGAGAATAATGCTTATAATTTTAAGAGCACTTTCCATTCTCTACTGATTTTTACATTAATATTTGCATGCCTTGATTTCTTTACTAAGTTTTTAGTACAAGTCTGGTGTATCATAGATTAATATATAGTGTACTTGTTTTTAAGATTTTCTTTCCATTGTTTCTTTAACAAATGCAAAATGGCCCGACCATTCTGTTCGTGATCTCTAGAGTTGCAGAGAATGAAAAACTCAAAACCTTCTTTACGAGGGTTCTAAGTTAATGGTTCTCTGTCTTACCTGTTCCATAATTATATTTGAAATCCCACTGATTATACTATTCAACAAAAGTTGTAAATGCGCAAAACCTATGATTTCACAAATTTAGGTATTGTAGTTTTTTTTTCACAAAAGTAGGTGTTGTAGTTTCTTCCAGATCTCTATAATTAATCTATTAACTTTCCATTCATAACCATTTACTTTCCATTCATAACCAACTAAGACTTCAAACTTATCTGTTCTTGTTGTCTCACTGATGTTGTTCCTCCCTACCTCCAGAGAGGGAGTCACATCCTCGTCTCTCCCCCGTGCTCCAAGTTAGCTATGCGAGTTGACAGAAATACTAGAGGAGACCTTGGGACATTCTAGTCCAGTCTTATATTCCAATCAATTATAAGAAATCAGAGTATTCTACTGGTTACCACTAGCTCGGGAATTCTTCTCTGCAAATTTCCTTCTCCAATTGCCGAACAGAACCCTTATTCCTCACTGGGATATGCCTTTATCCTCAAAGGTTGGGGTAACTGTTTGAACTGATTCCTCTCATTTAACTCTCAGTTCTTGAATTAATTTTTACCATTAGTTTATTATTCATTTATAGTAATCACTTCCATAATTAATTATATTTAATCAAAAATAATTTTTCTTCATCATGTATTTTTACAATTTTCAAGGAACATAATGGGTATTTACTGCCTTTAAAAAATACAATTTTATTATATTTTAAAAAAACTTGAATTTCCAAATGTTTGGATGGTGTAAATTTTATAATAAAAAATAATTTTAGTTATGAAAAGTAAATTATTTTTCATTTAGTTGGGAAAAGTAAATTTTAAGTTGTAATTTTAAGTTATAATTATATAATTACAACTTTAATCTAGAATATATTTAATTTATATTTTATATAGATATGAATGATATAATATGATCATGTTATTATATATATATATATATATATAATAATAAAAATATAATATTAAAAATAACATCTAATTCATGAAATTTTGATTTCTAGATATGTTTTCCAAAAATATAACAGAACCCGAAATTTTAACCATCTATGTTAATCACCCATTTTGAGGCTAAGTGTATATATTTCCAACCACACAATAATTTCCATCCTCAATTTGTCTTCCTGCGGTCCCCAAATTTTCATTATGGGCATTCGTGCATATTCACTACGCGACTAAATCTTCCTAGCAAGTAGGAGAAATATAAACTTCAGAAGAACCTATTAGAGTATGGTCTATAGCAGCTCTTGTAGTGACCAGAGGCTAAGGATATCGATATTACTGAAAGGTTTAGTGACCTAACATTGACCTAAAATTCATTTCCCATTGTTACACAAACTTGAGATTTGAGTCTAATATGTTGAAATAAAAGTCTTTTCTCGTAGAAGCCCTCTAGATATCTTGTATTTTGTAGTGCATATTGAATTTTTCGGGTTGATAAAATGTGATATGTTGTGTATCCAATATATTTGATGATGAATAAAGATTTGTTTCAGTTTCTTGTAAATCTCATCCATGGCACACAAATGTAAAGATTTAAGGATGATTCTTGTATGGTCTCTAGAGAATTATAATGCAACATGTAAAAGATGTCAGATATGGTTAGAACAAATTGTATATTTTTTCAAAATAGTTTATTGAGTTCAGTGATTAACAAATTTTTCATATTGAAAGTAAATTTGTAAGTTTATTAGTTATGAAATTTAATTTCTTGAACTTGAGTTCAGGATTATATAATTTGATTTCAACCTTACAAATTTAATTTTAAGAATGAATTCAATAAACTATTACTCTAATAAAGGTGAGAGATTTAATCGTTCATTTTTTAAATCATGATATTTTAATTAAATTTTCATAAGTAACATCTTTATTGAGGAACTTTCTTCCTTCAAAATCTTACGAGAAGATAAGCATATGAGAAAAACATACCCAAATTGAAGAATATGAGGAAAACATATCCAAATTGGAGTTCAAGGAAACAATTTGTATTCTATCAAAATCAAGTTCAAAATTTAGATACATTAACTTTAATAAGATTAATCTATAAGTTGACTTATAAAGACATTATTATATTGATTGTTTTTAAAAATGAATAAATATTCACGATTTATAAATTATAAGTCTATACAAATTTTAAATTTAAACTCTATATAAATTAACTTATTTCAATTTTAAATTCAAGAATTATTAAAAGAAACAAATCTTTAGAAGTGTAAATGATTCCAATAAAATATGTCAAAAATTCTTTGTAAGTTAAAGATCTATTTGAGTACTGCCAGATAAATTTATTTTCATAACTAATAAATATATCATTTAAAGTTAGAGTTCACATTAATATATATATTTATATTTTGAAATTTATATCAAAATATCACTTTCTTGCTTAGTTATTAATCAAAGACATATATATATAACATAAATTAATTTCAAAATTTATACCAAAATATCACTTATATATATATATATATATATATATATATATATATATATATATATATATATATATATATATCTCCAAATTTATACTGAAATATCACTTTTTTTAATAGTTCAATCCATTTAAAAAAAAAAAAAAAAAAAAATTATTATCCTCATAAAAATGTCTATGGATTTAGATCCAATAATAGAAGACAATTCTTGTGACCTTTGAAACAAGTGGCCTCGATTATTACACAACAAATGCCTCCTCAAACCAGAAAGTACGACAGCCAGCCTGTGTAGAGGAGGAAGATTTAGTGAACGCAACAAAAAAAAACACCAGTTAGAATGAATGAAGCATAAATAATCCGCCACCTCAACGGTTACTATTTCAAATGAATGGAGATCCTTTCACTCTATCTGTTTCTCCGAGTCACTAATAAAGATGGGTATATCCCATTCCAATAAGGATTTCAATTTTTTTCACAATTGGTTTTTGAATGGATTTCAATTTTTTTCACAATTGATTATTTTGAATTCGATTGATAATTGTTAAATTCTTTGTGTACCGTTAAATAATAACTCATAAAGGATGGCTGTCTAACTGTAGTACTGTCTTTGACCAGGACAATGACGGTCTATCTACGCAACTTGAGATCGCAAAATTTCTCCATTTTCGTATTAGTATAATAAAAGTTTTATAATGTTAACCTTATTTTCAAGGAGAAATGATACTCGTTTATTGCCTTTCATGAATAAAATGGTATTATATTTAAATTTTTTTTTAATTATGAGATGTTTGGATTACAATAGTTTATAATAAAAATAGTTTATATTTAAAATTACATATGCAAAGTTCCTTTCATTTAGTTGTGAAAAGTAAATTTTAAATTGTAATTACATAACTAAATTTAAATTTAGAATATATTTATTTTTTCACATTGATAAATGATGCAATGTGAATTTGATAATTTTTAATTATCTTTTTTTTTATTAAAAATAGGTATGCTTCTTAATACATATAATTAGATGAATTAATATAGTATAATTTATTTTAGTTTTAGAATGAAATAATAGTTTATAAATTGATTATATACAATTGTAACAATTTTTTTTTCTAAAATTTTAGCTATCCATTTTCACCGAAGTGAATAGATGGTGGGAAATTTCATCCTCATATATTTTTGGAGGGCTCTCCAAATTTATATTCTAGGCATTATGCATGGCCGTTTTACATATTCACTCCATGTGAAACTTTCCTAACAGGCAAGAGAATATATGCCTAGGATAACAAATGGGGAAGAACCCCAAGACAATAACTTGGAACGATTTTTCTAGAGTTTTTATGGCGCAACACTTGTAGTTCTTTCAACTGGGGTTTCTCTTGGATGGAATGAATGGGAAAACTTAATAATTTGGCAAAAGTTTAATGGAGTTTCTCTTGGATGGCATAAATGGGAAAACTTAATAAATTGACAAAATTTTAATGGAGTCACATTGGGAAAGAGATTTCTAGGCTATTCCGTTAATACTTTTAAAAAGCATTGCTTTGCTTATGTGAGATTTCACATTTCGCATTCAAGATATCTTGTATTTTGTTTTGCAAATGGAATTAGTTTTTCCCAGATGTTTGTTTAGGGTGGAGAAAATATGACGTGGTGTGTACCCAATCTAGAACATGGGGAGTAAAGGCTTGTTTAGGGTGAAGAAAATATGATGTGATGTGTACCCAATATCTAACATGGGGAGTAAAGAACAATCACACTTGTTTTAGTTTCTTGTAAATATAATCCATAGCACCTAAATGTAAAGATTATCAAGGATGATGCTTGTAAGGCATCGACATAGGTACAATTTAACATGTAACATAGGTAAGATATAGTTACAAGTTAAGTAATTAATAAAATTATTCATTTCGAATGTAAATTAGTAATTTTATTAGTTAATAAATATAATATATTGGAGTTAATTTTTATATAGTATTATTTAGAATGTTGCAATCTATCATTATATTTTAATTGAATTTCTGTAGGTAACAACATTAGCGAGGAATTTTTTAAGACATTCTAATGAGAGGCTCATTTAACAACTAAGTGTGAAAAGGATGTGTAAGTATGTCTTTCAGTCTTCATTTTAACGTAGGTTATATGCTATGTATATATACATATTTAATTGGTTTTCCAGATGAAAATAAATAAATAATTAAGGTTATTTTTTTTCACATGAAGACCTTTGATCCCTCTACACTCCTCTAGGGTCATGCTAGATTAGTCGTTAAGATGCATCTTATAATTTGATTTGAATTTTGCAAATCTAATTTAAAAAAAAAAATCCTAAAAATAATCATTTTCATAAAGGCATGAGATTAATAATTAAATTTTTAAATATTTTAACTAATTTTCCATAAACAACATACTTAATAAATCATGTTATTTTAACTCAATTTCCATTCCTTTTAATTGAGTTTCAGTAAACAAAGTTTTTATTGCGAAACTTTTTTCTTTCAAAATCATGAGAAGACACTCTTCTGAGAAAAACATAGGGAAATTAGAGTTGAGGGAAACAATTTGTATTCTATCACAATGAAATTCAAAATTTAGGCTAGTTGGTTTAAATTGACAATAAATTTTACGGGATTAAATTATAAATTACCTATAAATATATTATTATATTGATTATTATAAAATACATTATTCTATTGATTATTATTAAATTTATAAATTATAATTATATACAAATTGTAGATTTAGTTTTTGTAGTATAGGTCTATTTGAACACTCCTATATAGATTTACGAACACTTAAATATACCATTTAATAGTATGGAATTTTAAATTTAATAACCAAATTATTTTGATTACATTTAATAATTATTGAAAAAAATAAATCTTTAAAAATGTGAATTATGAACACTCTTCTATAAATATATTAACAAATAAATATAACATTATTAACAAATAAATATACCATTTAATGTTATAGTTTAAATATACTGTCTAATGTTATAGTTTATATTGACAATTAAATTTTTTAATATTATAGTTTACATTGACAATTAAACTTTTTTATTTAAACAATATAACATAAAATACTTTCAACTTCTATACCAAAACCTAGTAATAAAAACCACAAACTAAAACTAAAAAAAATAAGTGTAATAGCTGAATTTAGTATTAACTAGTTGTTAACTAGTAATCCGACATTTTAGTTATTATTTTTAAAAGAGAAGACTAAAACAATTATCATTTCTGGAAAAGTTTATTTATTTTATTATTTGGAAATAAAATTAATAAGGTTGATGATAAAAGTATTCCAAGAACTGAAGGTTGGTTGGATAATTTGAAGAATTACATGTTCCTCTTAGGATAAGAGGCATATCCTAGTGAGGAATAGGGGTTCTGTTCAGAGACTGAGGAAGAAAGTGGGGAAATTTCCTGGGCTAGTAGAGACTAGTGGAAATCACTCAGAGTTCCTGAAATTTTCTGGTACTGACTGGACTTGGGGTCATGAGGTAGCAATAGAAAATATTATCAACCTGTACCTTTCATGTGTGGAGCACACGAGAAAGAGAAGGATGTAATCGCCTCTGTTGAAGGTTGGGTGGACATCAAAAGCAAATTTCACATTCAGATAAGTAATTGTGTTGTCTAGTAAATTGAATAGGAATGATTTCACTAAGTTAATTTACAAGTATGTTCTGAGTTAGATTCAAAGACAATAACTATGTAAAAAAATACGAATGTTTAAAAAGGACTAGAAATTCTATGTTCCTGTGTGATTAAGTAAGTTATTTACAAGTTTTGTGAATTTTATGTGAAAAAATTTTAATGTGTTTATGAGACGGTTTGCTATAAGAATAAAAAGGAAATTACAATTTAAGGAAGAAAAGTATTTATTTGTCCTGAGAGTAAAGAAAACATTTTACTTCATTATATATAATGAAGCAACTTATTTTAATTGTGATAAGTAAATATAGTAAGAACTGTAATGCACATGCACAGTGACATTAAACTATTATACAAAACAATAGAAAATTTCAGAATTATCTATTTTGCATGAAACAAAATCTATCAAGATAGGAAAGTAGAGACAACAAGTAAAGGAAATAAAAGTTATTAAACAAACACTAAACAGTAAAACTCAAGATATCCCAAAATTGGTTGAAGAGAACTTTTGGTTCTGGACTCCAGGAAGAACCTCAAATCTAGAACGCATCGTTTTCTTTTGATATAACTCTACACAGACAGACACTAGAGGTGGTCTGGTCACCATAACTAAGCATAAAAAACCTGTGATATTAAATTTCAAGAGAATAACTAGTAAGAGATAAAGAGACGAATGTTTCTGGAATCCATACTGTAAACTAATAAAACAATTTTCTATATAAGAATAATATAGTAACTGTATTCATTTAAAAAAAAACACTTGCAATGAAATAGTAGAATACAAAAATCATCCGAAAGCTCGGTGAAAACTATATTAAACTAGAAAGCATGCAATATCTTGAGGAACAGATAACCATGGTATTAATGTTGCTAAATGCAACCAGAAATTGTTTTCAAAACTAAACAATTATTACATGAATACAATTAGAAGCCCTCTAGGGTACAAACTAAATGAAAAGCTTAACGTTCAAAGACATTCAAACCTCAAAAATTTGCGTTAAACCATAAAGGGTCAGGAAAACCCAACTAAGACCCAACAGGAAATGGTTCACGATGAAACCGCCTCAACAAGAAGTTTGGGAATATAGTATTAAACATAATTGTAATTAATTACATAATTCATAAGAAGTAACCACCATTTTCAGCTCTTCTAAGCTAACCGAGTATCACAAAGAACTTTTAATGGCTCTAAAAGATTTGCTATCTAATAGCCAAACTGTAAATAAACCTAACATGCCGACGAGCTTGACTTTGCAACCAAATGAATATACTGTGCATGTTATGGTAATAAGATGGTACCTTCAAATTCAAAAAAAAAAACGTGAAGCATAAGTGAAGGCAAATGAAAACCATTTAGGGTTATAATAAAATGTAGTAAAAAATGAGTAAGTAGCAACCACATTTACCTCGATAATAATGAGCAAAAAACAAAATGGACATTGTCGACTACCAAGCTGTTTGGAACCAATCAACAGAAGGTTAGTCATTCGTAAAACAAATTGTCGAACTTATGCAAATGGAGAGTCAAAATCAAAGTGAAGGGAATGAGAAACCATACTATGTCTAAACACAGGAGTGGTTCTGGTGCAGCTGTACAAGCTTAAGGGTCATAAGAACTCTTCAAACTCATGAATTTTCACATTCAGAACTCCTTTCCCAATCATGAAATAGCGCAGAGATAACCTCCATTGATGGGTAAACAAAGTAGATGTAAAATTCCTAAATAAGAAAATCCAATAATGAAACCTCCCTGACTGTGAAAAGATGCGATGAATTCTGGCAAGGGTTTCAGAGAAAACTCATCGTGCGACTGGGGGAGAGAATGAGGAGAGAAACGGTTAGGGTTTTGGGTTATACCTAGACCCTTCCCGCCGAAAGTCTCCATTTTCGATCACAAGGGAATCAGACAGAGAGGAGAAGGGCAGGTGGCCATCAGGATTGTAAACACGTATCCATAAAATCTATCCACTCACTTTAACATTGAATTTTCCAGCACTTGTAAAGTTTAATTAGTACGAATATTTAATATTCATGCGATGACAACTGTGGTTTATAACCATAGTTAAAACAAATTGTCTATATGAAAATTCTATGAAATCTACATTAATGAATGAAAAAGTACTTCCAATATAACAGGTAAATGGGAAACCAAAAACTTAAGTGCGGAAAGGATTTTTGGCTATAGTGCAAGTTTTGTAATGTTTAATTATAACATAAATACAAATGGTTACAATTATTCCAATCATATAGTAGAAGATAAATTTTTCTTTTATATGGTAAAGTTTAAAGGATATGATAGGTGTTAAAAGTGGTATCAGAGCAGCGTTCACACGCTGGGACCCTAGGGGTCACCTAACAGTTTAAAATGTGTATATACTAATGCACATAAAATAAGTAGTACTGCAAGGACATCATGAGAAGGGTATCAACACAACAAACACCTCGGAATACTGAGGAACCTATACCTCAAACACAACCAGGGATGAATCTTAAAATGTGGATTAGCACCAGCAAGCTAATAGGCTGCTGAAGGAACAACAACACCAGACGAGCATGCTGTTAAGTACTGTACAGAAGTTGCAGGAGGAGATGGTCCATGTGAGAAGTGAAAATGAATGTTTGATATAGGAACATGAAAGAATACTTAAGACTCTTTCCAACAATCAGAATCAAGGGGTGTTACAACCCAGTCCTGATAGGGGTATGCAAGAAGAAAACGAATGAAAAAACCAAGGACCAAACCATGGACAGAATGGGAAGGAGTCCTTCACAGCAAAGCAACAAAAACCAAAATTATAATGAAGCAAAATCTGGTAATGTGTTAGACCAGAAGGAAGTTAAGAAGCAAAAAGTGGAGCTTCAAGGTGAGTTTCGAAAAATATAACCGCCTACATTTGATGGAGAAGTCGAGGAGGTGGCAAAGGCTTGGTTGATAAATATGAATAAGTACTTTCAAGTGTACAAATACAATGGTAACCATAAACCTAGATTGGCCATATATCAGTTGAGAGAGAAAGCCATCGTATGTTGGGAGGATTTAAAGAATGTTCGCACCATTTAAGACCAAGATGTTACATGGGAATCATTCCAACAATACTTTAAATATATGTGTTTAACAGAACATTTTAGTGATGAAAAATATAGAGAATTCCATGACTTGAAGATAGGTCATATGACTATGGACAAGTTGATTATGATGTTCACATCCATGTTAAGATATGTTCCATACCTCAAAGATGAAAAAGCTAAGGTTCCAAGATTCATGAGTAGTCTTCCAACCCATATGAAGGAGCGAATTGGGTTCGAAAATCCTAGGACCATGGATGAAGCAATTCGTAAAGCATGAATGTGATATCAGGAGTCGAAGGAGAAAGGGGAAGTGGGAAAAATTTGGTAGCTAAGAAAAGGACAAAAAAATAGTTCAAACTTCAAGGGTACCAGAAGTAATAACTTTAAGAATTATGCACGAAGTTCTATAAGCAAGAAATTTGGCATAAATCATCAAACAACTAGATGGCCAGCTAAAGAGAGGCCTGCAGAGGCTTCTAGCAAACCTGAGCAAGGGCAAGTGACCAAACCACCTCTGGAGTGTTGGGAGTGTGTTAAGGCACATTATTATATAATTTTCCCACAGCTAGCGAGAAGTGAAACAGTTGAAAATTTGCAGGAGGCTTCTACAGTAGGTGATGTGGCTCGAAACATACCTCGAATCAATGAAACGTTGGAGGATCGATAGGAAGATTATCAGCCAACAATGATAGACTTGGAAGGTAAGTTACAGTCTCAATCTGTTTCTATTTTGGTTGACCGAGGTGCAAGTCTAAGTTATGTTAATCCTAAAAAATTGGAAGTATGTAAATTAAAAGGTCAGAAATTCAACAATCCTTGGCTGGTTGATCCAAGTGGATATTGGTGGTCACCCGCCTATTCACTTGGGGCCCCACCATTGTCTCTTTCAATTTTTCAGTTTGGGCACAACTTACTATTTTTAGTAGTTTTTCGAGTCTTGAACTTCCGGAGTCGTTTTGAGGCCCTAAATGACGTTTTTTGGGAAAACCGGGAGCAACATTAGTCCATGGATCGATGTTGCTCACTCAAAATTTGTATTCCTCGGATAGATCTTTCAAACGAGGTATGGTTCGCGTCAAACAGAGATCGTATGCCAAAGTTACGTCCTCAGGAAGTTGAAACACCAATTTACCCAAACGGGGCCCATAGTTTTGGCGCTTCATCTCCTAGTGCTAGGGTTTTGGATTTTTAGGGTTTTCCATTGTTTCTAAATAATAAATAGGCCCTCAAGCCTCATTGTAACTCATTTCATAGGCTTGTAGCCACCACATCTCTTCTGAGAGATAGCTACCAGCGCCCTAGCTAGTTTATTTCCATTCTATTTGTAAGCAAATTTCAGTTCTTTGATATTTATGATATGAAGTGATTTTTCTGCTGCATCTTTGTATTTATGGTTATATGTTTATTTTTTTGCGTTCCTGCATAAATCCAAATCAGTGGTATTAGAGCAGTCTGCTTTTTCTCGATCCTTCTTTGCATGTCCCCAACGAGGTTGGGGTATAAGGAGTTAGGGCTCGATCTAGTGGAACCTTTCCAAGATCAGCCTCGCAAACCCCGACGGACGCCCATGGGGGACGAAAAGAAAGATGACGGAGTAGGAGATCTTATCAAAATATTGCTCGAGGAGGCCCTCGAAAAAAAAAGGAACACGATGATGGATAACTTTGCCCAGATCGTTCAACTGCTGCCCACTGGCAGCGCATCTGCATCCAACAGCCACTCTGGAGGTGCGACTACTTTTAAGGTACAAGTAAATTTTGACATTCCCATATTTGAGGGTCAAATAGATGCAGATGTCGTAGATAGATAGTTGAATCTATTAGAAGGATATTTCTCGGTTCATGACTTTTCCGACCGGGAGATGATTATTTTTTCACTCCTCAAAGCTACCCCCCATGTCAAGGATTGGTGGGAAACCTACTATGAGAACAAGGACCAGACATAACCCTCTTTGTTCTCAGCCGTACCCACTTGGAATTCTTTTCGAGATGCCATCAAGGAACAGTAATATCCCATGGGGAGCTATAAGGACAAGTACATACAATGGACCACACTACGACAACAAAGGGATCAAGATGTGCATGAGCTGACAAATCTGTTCCATAGCCTGCACACAAAGTTGGGTATCAAAGATTCAAAGAAACATCTAGTGCTAAAGTATAGCAGTTTTCTGCACAGATAAATTTAGGAGGAAATGGAGTTCCTTGACATCTCCTTGCTTGGTACGGCATACCGGTATGCTGCCAAGATCGAGCAGAAATTCAAACAGAAGAAGCGAGACTTTGGATCTGCGAATCAAAAGCAAGGGAAAGGTGCTCCCAAACCGCAGAACAAAGGACAAAGCCAAGGCATGGCGGCTCAAGACAACATGTCGAAGCCATAAGCAAAGAACAACACCGCAAATCCAAAGCAGGATATGGGAAAGTGGTGTGAGTTCCATAACAGCTCCACTCACAACACAAGTGAGTGTTGGGCCAAGCAGTCGCTAGTGGCCGAGATGAGGGCTTCTCAGTCAGATGCATGCTCCAACTCTGAATCATAACCTAACAAGGGGAATGGAAAATGGAAACAGATTATTGATACAGAGCCCAACATCATTGTTGCCACTACGAATATCCAGAAGGAGGAACCGGAAGATCCAAAGGAGGAGGAACATATCTTCCACTCCCAGATGTGGGTAAAGGGCTCCCTGGTACATTTCATTGTCGGCAATGGGAGCCAAAAGAACCTCATTTCAGCAAATTCCGTGAAGTGGTTGGGCTTGCCAACCATAGCTCACCCACATCCATACATCATTGGGTGGCTTCACCAAGGATGAGATCTTTGCGTCAGCCAGCAGTGTCGCCTTCCCTATAGCATCAAGCCCTTCACGGATAAGGTATTATGTGATGTTGCTCCTATTGATGTTTCTGATGTATTATTAGGACAACCATACTTGTGGAAGCATCATACTGTGTATGAGTCTCGGCCTCGCGCTGTTATTGTTACTTTGGGAAATAATTTGTACAAAATACCAGAGGTGCCACCTCCTACTGCTATCTCTTTGGTTACTGCAAAACAATGCAGTAAGCTCACTTCCCAAACCAAGAAATTCATTTTCCTGATGATCCGCCCCCAGGGTAAGAAGAAGAATCTGGTCAGGACCTCTAGATAGGGCTCCTCTACATGACAACAACAAATGGACAAGGTTGTGGAGGAGTATGAGGACATCTTCACCTCACCCACAAGGGTTCCTCTGCACTGTCAGGTCAAGCACCCGATTGATCTGACCCCAGGTGCGTCGCTACCCAATGGACTGATCTATCGGCACTCTGTTCTGGAGAATGATGAAATCAAGAGGAAGATTCAGGAGCTACTGCAGAAAGGTCACATCCGACCAAGTTCATCGCCCTGTGGGAGCCTGATCGTGTTGGTACAAAAGAAGGATGGGACGCGGAAACTCTGTATTGACTATCGGGCACTGAACAAGATCACTATCTAGAATAGGTACCTGATCCCACGGATTGATGACCTTCTGGACCAACTCAAACTGGCGAAATATTTTAGCAAGATCGACTTGAAGTATGGGGTATCACCAGGTACAAATTGAACCCTCCGATGTGTGGAAGACTGCCTTCAAAGCCAAGGAAGGCCTTTTCGAATGGCTATTCATGCCTTTCGGGTTGACGAATGCTCCCGTAACCTCCATGAGGTTAATGGATGACATCTTACAGCCATTCACCAACTCATTTGTAGTGGTATACTTGGATGACATTCTGATCTTCAGCTAGACCTGGGAAGAGCACCTCCACCGCATCCGACAAGTCCTCCAAACACTGCGGCAACATAAGTTGTGTGCCAATTTGGAGAAGTGCATTTTTGGCATGACCCAGGTTCAATATTTGGGATATATTATTGATGAAAGGGGGATGCATGTGGATCCAACCAAGATCCAATTAATTCTGGATTTCCCAGCCCCAACCACTATAACAGAGCTTCATAGCTTTCTGGGTCTTGCTAATTTCTACCATGGGTTCATGTTGGGATTCTCTCATATCATTTGGCCCTTGAGTCAAGTCACCAAGGGAGGAGCAAGAGAAAAATTATTTTGGTTGGAATCTCAACAGAAGGCGTTTACGGAATTGAAAAGTCGCCTCTGTTCTGCCCTAGTGCTCATATTACCAGGCTTGCAACAACCATTTGAGATCGAGACACATGCCTCTGACTATGCTATTGGGGTGGTTCTTACTCAATAGGGACATCCAGTGTCATATCATACTGAGACATTGTCTGACACAGTTCGCAAGTATCCCACTTATGACAAAGAAATCTACTCCATTGTGCAAGCTTCTCGACAATGGAAGAATTACATTTTGGGGAAGGAAACAATCATCCACACAGATCACTAGCCCCTGTAGTTCATACAGACACAAGGGAAGTTGCAGAATCATCGCCATCAGATGTGGTCCACATATCTGCAATAGTTTCATTTGAACATCAAGTACAAGAAGGGTAGTACCAATAATGTTGCAGATTGTCTCAACCGACCACCGATCGTGGCACTCACCACTGTTCTCAACTCTTGTGGGCATGAGACTTCTGATTGGCCGCTTCTCTATGAGAGTGACCCAAAATTTGGCCACACATAAAAGGCACTTTTGGGGGGTACGCAAGTTCCAAATTTTCACCTCCAAGATGCAATTTTATGTCACCTGGGACACCTTTTTGTTCCTTCAAGCGAGCGCGCTAAGATGATATGGGAATCCCACTACAGTCGAGTCGCTGGGCATTTCGGGGTCGAGAAAACAATAGCATTACTACAGAAGTATTTCTATTGGCCGAACCTTCGAAAGGATGTCAGGAAGCACATCAGATCCTGCACTTCTTGTGCCATTACCAAACTGACCATCAAGAAGCAAGGCCTATATACTCTGCTACCTACCCCTATTTGACCTTGGGAATCCATATCCATGGATTACAGGTTGGGCCTACCTTCTACTAAGCATGGAAATGACTGTGTTTTTGTGGTCATACGCAGATTCTCGAAGATGGCCATTATGGCGGTCTGCAAGAAGAATATCACAGCAGAAGCCACTGCTAAACTCTTCTTTGAACGAGTGTGGGTGCACTTTGGGATCCCACAGTCTATCATATCATATCAGGATAGCAGGTTCCTCAGCATATTTTTGTCTAGCCTCTGGTCAATGCTGGACACCAAGCTCACCAAGTCCACAGCTTTCCATCCCCAAACAGATGGCTAGACAGAGGTCGTCAATAGAATGATTGTACACATTCTTCGCATGTACAGTTCCAAGCATCCACGCACATGTGACGAGGGCCTTCCCTATGTACAACACAATTATAACTGAGCTCTCCACAGCTCAATCGGCCACAGCCCCTTTCAGGTGGGCTTGGGATTCCAGCCACTATGTCCCATTGACGTAGCCATGCCATTTGTGGTTACTCAGGTCGATTCAGCTCATGTCCAGTTGGAAGTTGACAAATAAAATAGCTTCATCGAGTGCATTTAACACATCCGCCAACATTTTCATGACATATTGGATAGAGATAATGCTAAGTACAAGCAACGCCATGATCAACATTGGGTGCCACACAACTTCTAGGTGGGCAACAAAGTGTGGCTACATTTGCAGAAGGAGGGCCTCACTGGACCCCACCGTAAGCTTCGCTTGCTCCAATACAGGTCGTACACCATCACCAAGGTTGTAGTGAAAAATTCCCTCGAGCTTAGTATTCCACCATTCCTTGGTCTGCACCCTTGTATTCAATGTGGACCGCCTTCGTCCTTACTTGCCACCTCTACTAGACACCTCTGACATTGCACAACAAATCACACCAACAGAGTTAAACCCAGTGTTAGGGATCTGTAATTTTAGTAGACTTGTGAGACTAAAACTACAGAAACAACATCGTTTCAACCAACTTTGGGATTCTAGGATCTAGCCCTCCTGAATCCGGAGAGGGATCTCTCCAATAAGTGTAAAGATGGATTTGTCTTTGAAGTTTGGGGTAATGATATTAGGCTAGTTATGAAGGCCAAGGGTTTTTTTTGTTTTTGGATGGTTGAGCATGAATATTGTTTAGAGGGGGAAAGTCCTAAGTGCAAAGAGTTTCAAAGGTGAGAAGTTTCAAGTGGATAGAACAGCTAGGTTAAAATATAGATATAACGCTAGTTTTTAGTCCATTGGGCTATGGAGTCATAACAGGAATTTAATTGAACAACAACATCAAGAGTGATCCAAGGGGCAAGTCATCTATGTCACAATATCATTGAGATTGAAATGATGGGATGGAAACAATAAAGTGTTGGAGGGGTGGAAAATGATAATAATTTCACAAGGGATTTATAGTCAGTCCAAACAATAAAAGCCTCTTAAGTAACTGTTTAAAACCAACCAAGTGTAGGGCTAACCGTTGACTTCTTGGGCAAGTTTGTATTAAAGCAGCTTAATTGACAAACAATCCAGTAATCCACATAATTACCTTTAGAAAGTATGAAAACACATAAGAGAAAACAAAGTGCAACTTAAGATCAGATAAAGTACTTTTAAACCTAGTCTACTTTCAGCCAACACCAAGGGAAACTTTCAGAATCTTCCTTTGGAGAATAGAAGCTAGAAACAGGGAAAACCATCACTTTTTAGTCTAACTTTAATAAGAAAATAAGGAAAATAACATTCAAGAACAATGTTTAAAGCAAACAGTAAGATGAGGGAACTCCTGCATTCCTAACTGCTTAAACTGTATTGAATCATTCTTAAACAAACAAATAAGAGGAAAACATTAAGATAAAGATTTTCAGTTAGAGAAGGGAACTGATAAACAGTAAATCCTAACTCTGTAAATGTTGTTCTTTATCAGATAATAGTGAACAATATGGCATACATAGAAGGAAAAACAAATAAAAAATAAAGGGCACTTCACTAGTAATATAGACCAGCATCCCAAGAAAAAGCTTGTTATTGATGTCAAACCAGTTACAATCTTCAAGTCAAGTGTTTCAGTGTAGCAATCATCTTCACTATTCAGCCTAACTTATCTATTACAAACAGTGCTTCAAGGGCCAGTGAATAATATTTACAATCAGAAGTCTCCAGCTCAATTACATAACAATGCTCAGCAACATGGTCAACCAACAGTTGCTCATCTTCTACTAAGGTATTTATAGAAGAATGAGGAGGTGAGAACTAACGAAAGATCTCAAAGATCATTAATACAGATTAAATGACTTCTCGGCCCTTTGAGGGGCTCGATGGAGAAGTGTATAGGTGGACTACTGTATTAATGTTTACAATTATGAATTTAAACTCGGAGGGAGCCCTATTTGACTTTGAGGCTCTGCATGCTGTGTGGAGTAACTCTGCAGATATTTCTGCATTTATTCGCTTGCAGAAGTAACTTCCCGGCTGTGCTGGAGGTGAATATCTTCATCTGATCAATAAATTTGGCCTCTGTGTTGAAATCTTTGAGGCACAGGTGGCGTTTAGGGTAGCTGAGGAATCAATTTTCCTCAAATACAATGGTGGAAGTCTTTTCTTCCTTTCAAACACTTATGATTCTCTTTAATGGTGTTTTAATCTGGGGAATTAGGCTTTTGATAATCATTCTTAGCCACAATTCCTTAGATTTTCCTTTAATCTTCATCTGTTGTGCTTTGTCTTCAAACTTATACTCTTTAACTGTTCTTTCGAATAAAACAGTGTCTTGTCGATGTGCAGGGCCACACAGGGCTTTTATGGTATCGGCACCCATGGAGCATTTGATAAAACATGAAAATAGAGCCTGGTGGGTGGTTCCCTTTTGATAACTCAAAGGCATGGAAAACGTCTTTCCCGACCCTCGGCTTTCCTTCATTATACAATGGAAAACCATTAAAACACCTGCAAAACACAAAAAAAATTAAGAAATCCTTCATTTTTTTGTATAACTGCTTCAGAAGGCAGGGAAGGAGCGTAGCCGTTGGATTTGGACACGTGGATGGTCCAGGTCTAATTGGGCGATTGTAATCGGCGAGAGGAGAAAAAGGGGTGCGATGAAAATCTCTGATGTGATTGCGCGATCGAGAGGGCAGAGGCGATTAAGCGATGGCCGTTGATCTAAGAGTGAGATCAACGGTGGAGAATGAATCAGGGGAATCGCAATTGGAGGTCGAGAATGAGGAGATGCGATGGAAATAAACAATGCGATGGAGTTCAGGCCGTCGATCTATAGATTAGATCGACGGTGGGTAATAAATTGGGGAGATGGCCGATAGGGGAAGCAAAACAAACATATGCGATTAAACTTTTGCGATGTGATTGCAGACTCCGATGCGATGGAGCGATGGTCATTTGATCGGCTGTCTATCAATGACAGAGATGAACCGGGAGCAGACATTTATAATACATGAAAAAAAAAGGTTTGAAATAAAAGAAAGGTTTTTTCGGCTTCGGGGGCGGAAAATGTGCATAAAATGAATAGGCGCCTGACTGCGGGGCCTTTAATTATATGGAGGATAATATGCCCTGGGCGTATTTGAAACAAGGGCCAATCGCAATCAGAAATCAGAGACTGGTCTTTCGATTGACTCGTAAAAACATTTGCGATGCGATAAGCGCCTTGGGACCTTTAACTCTCGGTCCCGAGGAAAATCATATGAAACAGAGGTGGGGGGAAAGCTTTAACATATAAGATCCAATCGCATCGGAACTTTGGATGCGGGTCTTTCGATCAACCCATTGAAATTTCTCCAATTGAAATTACGCGATCGGTCTTTTTAATCTACCCATTAAAATGTTTCAATATGTGACTTAAGTTTTTAAGTTAAAACTTTGGATAAGTGGGTTTTGGGTTTTTACAAAGAAAAAATAACGATGGGGAGTGAAATATATACAGGTTTGAGCACCTGAGGCGGGCTTTATGGTTATATGGAAAATAATGTAATCGTGGGTTTTAGATACAAAGGCTAATCGCAATCGGAGTATTCGGAACATGGTTTAAGACTTGCACACTTGTTTCTTTCCGATGCGATTAGCGCTTGGGGTCTTTAACACTTGGTTTTTCAAAAGAAACATGAGACCTGGAGTTATATCAAAAGGGATCCGATCGCATCGGAGTTTTTTGGGTAATGAAATATACGCGTTCATTTGATTTACTCCGATGCCGATAAACGCCAATGGGACTAGTGCTTGGTTCCGGGGAAAGGGCATGTGGGGGAAGTGGTTTTAGGACTTAGCCCAAAGGGGCTTAAGTCCATAGTAAAGACTTGTATTTTTTATGATTTTTCAGAGTTTTTCAATGGAAATGGGGGCTCCGAAATAGTTAAAAAGTGAGTTTTTAACTATGGAAAGGGGTTTTTCATGAAGGGAAGGAGAAAACTCAAGAAAAGTAGAGGAATAATATGGAGAAAAGGGGAAGAAAATGAAGGTTTGTTAATGGGTTGGAGAAGGGGAAAACTGATGGTTTTTCAGCAGTTTCTTACATGAAATCAACAGATTTAATGGGAACAGTAATGAGGATTTTGGACAGAGGCATGAGGCCTTCAAGGAGCCTTCAAGAGCCAACAATTTTTAGTGATAAAATTTTTTCTTTGGAGGTTCAAAAAGTCTTAGCCACCTTTTGGTATAACAAATATTATAGGTGGATAACACCCAGACTGCATGGAACAGGCCACCACAAAGTGTATCATGGACATGCAAATCAAGAACACTCGCCAATAGAAGATCCAACTGTATCGGGTTGTCAAAGCTGGCCAACTCCTGCACCAAGGAAAGTGGTTCACCAGGGACCAAGTTCAGCAGAAGTTTCCTCATCTCATGGAGGAACTTAATGCAATGGGGACCATTGCTTCCTAAGGGGGGAGGAATGATACAGGTGGATATTGGTGGTCACGCGCCTATTCCACTTGGGGCCCCACCATTGTCTCTTTCATTTTTTTAGTTTTGGCACAACTTACTATTTTCATCAGTTTTTTGGGTCCTGCACTTCCAGAGCCGTTTTGAGGCCCTAAACGATGTTTTCTGGGAAATCCGGGAGCAACATGGGTCCATGGACTAATATTTCTCACTCAAAATTTTTCTTCCTCGGATATATCTTTCTAACGAGGTATGGTTCGCATCAAACGAAGATCGTATGCCAAAGTTACATCCCTGGGAAGTTGAAACACCAATTTACACAAACGGGGCCCATAGTTTTGGCACTTCATCTCCTAGGGTTAGGGTTTTTGATTTTTATGGTTTTCCATTATTTATAAATAATAAATAGGCCCTTGAGCCTCCTTGTAACTCAGTTCAGAGGCCTTTAGCCACCACATCTCTTCTCAGAGATAGCTACCAGCGCCCTATCTAGTTTATTTCCATTCTGTCTGTAAGAAAAATTCAGTTCTTTGATATTTATGAAATGAATGTATTTTTCCATTGCATCTTTGTATTTATGGTTATATTTTTATTCTGTTGCGTTCTTGCATAAATCCAGATCACTGGTACAGCTAGCCACCAGACAAAAAAGAAACATAACTGCCAAAATTCCAAATTGCACATTGGAAATTGCAGACCAACAATTAAACATGGACCTAAACATATTTCCATTAGGGTCCTATGATCTTTTGCTTGGTATGGATTGACTAGAAAAACATTGGACCTTGGTGGAGTGTAAAGAAAAGATTATTTATTACAGAATGCAAGATGAAACATGAAAAGAGATTCAGGGAATCAAGAAACCGGTACAGCTACATCCTATTACAACATCCCAAACGAATAAGTGTATGAGGAAGGGATGTTAGATTTATGCTATGCAGGTGGGATATGCCAATTACAAGGAGAAGTCTCCTATGATGGAAAACACACCAATGGTACAAGATTTCACGGATGTATTTTCAGACGATATACTCGAATTACCACCAAGAAGAGATATTGATTTTACCATTGAATTAATGCCAGGAGCATCGCTTGTGTCAAGGGCTCCTTATAGAATGAGTGTTCTAGAATTAACTGAATTTAAAATGCAGTTACAAGAATTGCTGGACAAAGGATACATTCATCCGAGTGTGTTCCCTTGGGAAGCACCAATGCTATTCGTAAAGAAGAAGGATAGAACCATGTGAATGTGCATGGACTATAGACAGCTCAATAAATTAACAGTCAAAAATAAATATCCTTTACCATGGATTGACGACCTGTTCGATCAGGTGAAGGGGGTGACAATATTCTCAAAAATAGATTTAAGGTCTGGATATCATCAGATTCGGAATAAGGATGAAGATATTTATAAGACTTCCTTTCGTACCAGGTATGGGCATTATGAGTATGTGGTATTACACTTTGGGTTAACAAATGCACCAACGACATTTATGAGGTTAATGCAAGGTATATTTAACCCCTTCCTCGATAACTTTCTACTCATATTTATTGATGATATTTTATTCTATTCTAAGAATCATGAAGAAGATAGATAACATCTAAGAATAGTGTTGGAAATGTTAAGAAAACACCAGTTGTACACTAAGTTCAGCTAATGTGGTTTCTTTAAAACAGAAAACCAGTACTTAGGCCATGTTATTTCAGTAGAAAGGATTTTTGTTGACCAAGATAAAATTAAGTCAATCATGGAATGGCGAGTTCCCCAGAATGTGGTAGCTATCCGATCCTTTATGGGATTGGTTGGGTACTATCGAAGATTCATTGAATGATTCTACAGAATTGCTTTTCCAATCACCTCTTTGTAGAGAAAAGGAAAAGTCTTTAAGTGGACTAATGAGTGCTAGAATATTTTTGAGAGGATGAAGCAGTTATTGACCATTGTACCATTATTGAGGGTAGGTGACCCCAACAAAGAATTTTAAGTTTGTATAGACGCTAGTAAAGAGGGAGTTGGGGCAGTTTTATCTCAGGAAGGAAAGGTAGTGGCATATGAGTCAAGAAAGTTAAAAGAGCATGAGAAAAGATATTTAACCTATGATCTGGTGTTAACAGCAGTGGTACATGCACTTCGGGTATGGAGACACTACTTGCTGGGAAATAACTTTGTATTAAAAACTGATCATAGTAGCTTCACGAGTTACTTCAAGCAAGCTGATTTAAAATCCTGACACACAAGATGGAATTCTTTCCTAAGTGAGTTTGATATGGACATTCAACACGTGAAGGGGAAAGGAAACCATGTAGAATATGCCTTAAGTAGGAAACTACACTGTGTTCATGAGCTGTGCTACAACCAGCTTGAATGAAAATTTCTTGACCAAGTAAAAGAGGAAGCATAGAAGGATCTCGAATACGAAATTTTATGGTAGCAAATGGAAGAGGTCAGAAAACAAGGGAACACTTCTATGTATGGAGTTAGTAAAGAGCTAATGCTAATCTTCAGAGGAAAATTTTATATACCAAATTGTGTGGATATAAAAGAGCTAATCATGAATGAATATCATTGAAGTAATTATGCTAGACATCCAGGATACCATAATATGTTAACTGCAATTAGAAAAATATATTTATGGCTTGGTATGCGAAGAAACATTGCTGAATTCTTAAACAGATGTTTAGAGTGTCAACAAGTCAAGGTAGAGCGTCAACATCTGGAATGATTGTTACAACCCATACTAGCACCTGAATGGAAATGGGAGGTCATATCCCTAGACTTCATTATGGTTTTACCATGATCAAAGAGGCACAATGACTCTATTATGGTGGTGATCGATAGATTGAGTAAGTCTGCACATTTTATACTTGTACAGTCTACTTACAAAACTATACAGATAGAAGATATTTTTATGAGAGAAATTTTTAGAGTCCATGACATTCCAAAGACCATTATTTCAGACAGAGATGTGGAGTTTACTTATCATCCCCAAACGGATGGTCAAATAGAATGGGTAAATCAAGTTTTGGAAGACATGTTGCACATGTACATGATGCAGCAACCAACTAAATGGGAGGAATATTTGCACCTAGTTGAATTTTCTTACAACAATGGTTATAAGGAGTCCCTTAAGATGAGTCCTTTCGAATCTCTATATGGGAGGAAATGTCGTACTCCCATAAATTGTAGTAGCTGTGAAACGAGACTAATGCTTGGACCAGAGATGCTGGATGGAATGGAATATGAAGTAAAGAATATCAGGAAAAACCTGAAGGCTACACAAGATTGGCAAAAGATATATGCAGATAAGAAAAGGACTTATCGAGATTTCAAGGTGGGTGGCCATGTGTATGTGAGGATCAAACCGAAGAAGAGCACATTGACATGGGCCTCATGTGCCATGTTAGCCCCTAGGATCTGTGGACCATTCCAAATATTGGAAAGGGTGGGACTTGTGGCATATCGGTTGGCTTTACCTATCCACATTCGGGTGCACAATTATTTTCATGTGTCCCTGCTAAAGCGATATGTACATGATTCGAAACATGTAATCCATTGGCATAATATTCAGGTAGAGTGGGACGGTGAGTTTCTGGTTGAGCCTCAACGTATACTCGACAAGAGAGAAATCATGCTCCGGAAGCGAGCCATCACCCATGTTAAAGTGCAGTGGAAGCACTTTAGCACAGAGGAGGCTACCTGGGAATATGAGGGATTTATATGTGAGGCTTACCCAGAGCTATTTCTTGAGCTGGAGTGAAACACCGAGGACAGTGTTACTTCCAGGGGAGGAAGTTGTAACAACTAAATTTGGAATTAACTAGTTGTTAACTAGTAATTTTACATTTTAGTTATTATTTTTAAAAGAGAAGACTAAAACAATTATCATTTTTGGAAAATTTTATTTATTTTATTATCTGGAAATAAAATTGGTTATGGAAAGAAGTTCCATAAAAAATTAAAAAGGTTGATGGTAAAATTATTCCAAGAACAGAAGGTTGGTTGGACAGTTTGGACAGTTACCTGTTCCTCTGAGGATAAGAGGAATATCCCAATGAGGAATAGGGGTTATGTTCAGAGACTGAGGAAGAGAGTGGCGAAATTTCCTTAGCTGGTATAGAACAGTGAAAATCACTCAGCGTTCCTGAAATTTTCTGGTACTGACTAGACTTGGGGTCCTGAGGTTACAGTAGAAAATACTTCCAACCTGTACCTTTCAGGTGTGGAGCATGAGGGAAAGAGAAGGACGTCATCACCTCTCTTGAAGTTTGGGTGGACATTAGTAGCAAATTGCACATTCAGATAAGTAACTGTGAATTCTAGTAATTGAATAGGAATGATTTCATTAAGTGCATTTACAGGTATGTGCTTAGTTAGATTCAAAGACAGTAACTATGTAAAAAAATACAAATGTTTAAAAAGGATAGGAAATTCTATGTTCATGTGTGATTAAGCAAGTTATTTACAAGTTCTGCGAGTTTATGTGAAAATATTTTAATGTGTTTCTAAGTTGGTTTTCTATGAGAATAAAAAGGAAATTACCATTTAAGGAAGAACAATATTTAGTTGCCCTGAGAGTAAAGAGAGCAATTTACTGCATTATATATAATGAAGCAAACCAAGTTTAACTATGATAAGTAAATATAGTAGTTACTGTAATGCACATGCACAATGACATTAAACTGTTATGGAAAATAGTAGAAAGTCTCAAGATTATCTTTTTTGCATGGAATAAATTCGATCAAGATAGGAAAGTAGAGACAACAAGTAAATGAAATAAAATTTATTGAGCAAACACTAAATAGTAAAACTCGAGATATCCAAAAATTGCTTGAAGAGAACTCTCAGTTCTAGACCCGAGGAAGAACCTCAAATCCAGAACACATCGTTTTCTTTTGATATAACTATACACAGACATGCAGCACCATAACTAAGCATAAAGAACCTGTGATATTAAATTTCAAGAGAATAACTATTCAAAGATAAAGAGACGAATGTTTCTGGAATCCATACTGTAAACTAATAAAACGATTCTCTGTATACGAATAATATAGTAACCGTATTCATTTAAAAAAACACTTGCAAATAAATAGCAGAATACCGGAATTAGCCAAAATCTCAGCGAAAACCATATTAAACCAGAAAGCATGCAATATCTTGAGGAACAGATATCCATGGTATTACTATTGCTAAATGCAATGAAAACTGTTTTCAAAACTAAAAAATTATTACATGAATACAATTAGAAGTCATGTAGGGTACACAATGAATTAAAAGCATAATTTTCAAAGACTTTCAATCCTCAAAAATTTGTATTAAACCATAAAGGTTCGGGAAAACCCAACTAAGACCCAACAAGAAATGGTTCACGGTGAAACCTCTTGAACAAGCAGTTTGGGAATATAGTATTAAGAATAACTGTGATTGATTACAAAATTCATAAGAAGTAACCATTGTTTCTAGCTCTTCTGAGCTAACAGAGTATCACAAAGAACTTGTAATGGTTCTATAAGATTTTCTATCTAATAGCTGAACTGTAAATAAACCTAACATGCCGGAGAGCTTGCGGACAAGAAAATTTGGCAGAAGGGTACCTAGAGGAACATGAAGAAGTTGTTATCTGAGGCTCTGCAACCAAATGGATAGACCGTCCATGTTATGGTAATAAGATGGTACCTGCAAATTAAAAAAAAAAGGCGTGAAGCATAAGTGAAGGAAAATTAAAACCATTCAGGGCTAAACTAAAACGTAGTAAAAAAAAAGTAAATAGAAACCACATTTACTTGCAGAATAATGAACAAAAAGCCAAACGGATGCTGCCAACCACCAAGTTATTTGTAACCCATCAACAAAAGGTTATTCATTCGTAAAAAAAAAATTCCAAACTTATGTAAATGGAGAGTCAAAAGCACAGTGAAGGGAATGAGAAACCATACTGTGTCTAAATCGAGAAATTACCTCTGTTGGGTAACAGAGTGGTTCTGATGCAGTTGTACAAGCTTAAGGGTTGGAATAACTCTTCCAGATTCACGAATTTGCACATTCAGAACTTCTTTCCCAATCATGACGCAGTGCAAAGATAACCTCCATTGACAGGTAAACAAAGCAAATGTAAAATTCCTGAATAAGCAAACCCAATAACGAAACGTCTGCTACTGTGAAAAGAGGCGATGAATTTTGGCAAGGGTTGCAAAGCAAACTCATCGCTCGGCCATAGGAGAGAACGAGGAGAGAAACGGTTAGGGTTCTGGGTTATACCTAGACCCTTTCCGTCGAAGGTCTCCACCGTCAATCACAAGGGAATCGGACGGAGAGGAGACAGGTAGGTGGCCATCGCAATTGCAAACATGAATCCATCAAATCTATCCACTAACTTTAACATGGAATTTTCCATCACTTGTAAAGTTTAATTAGTATGAATATTTAATATTCATGCCATGACAACTGTGGTTTAGAACCATAGTTAAAACAATTTGTCTATATGCAAATGCTATGAAATCTACATTAATTAATGACAAAGTACTTCCAATAAAATAGGAAAATGCGAAACCAAAAACTTAAGTGCGGAAAGGATTTTTGACTATAGTCTAAGTTTTGTAATGTTTAATTAGAACATAAATAAAAATGGGTATAATTATTCCATCGCATTGTAGAAGGTATTTTTTTTTTAATATGGTAAAGTTTAAAGGATATGATAGGTGTTACAAATAGAAAGATAAAAAGTGTGAGTACCATCCTCAACGAAAGATAATAATGTCCATGATTGTAAAATGAAAAAAAGAAAACAATTATGATTAACAGTGAATGGACAATCCTTCTACTCAAAGGTTACTATTTTAGTTGAATGGAGGATGGACGCTCCTTCAAGTCAACGGTTACCTATTTTACGGACTTACTCACCCATCTATATGGGCAATATCCAATTCCATTCATTTCATGGATAATCGGTATATTTGTTGTGCTGCGTTAGAAAATGACGTATACAAGGTCAATCTCTACATAGTCAAAAAAATTTCACTTTCGGAATAATATAATGAGTGTTAGATAATGTCAACTGTAGTTTCCGGAAATATAATGGGTTTTTATTTCCTTTAATAAATGCAATTGTTTTATACTAACTAAAAAGAAATTGATATTTAATAATAAAATTGAAAATTATGATATTATATTAAAAAAATTGGATTTGAAGATTTTATAAATAAAAAATAATAATATATTGAAAACTATACATGAAAAACTACTTTAAAATTTATTTGAAATTGTAGATTGGAAAAAGTTTTTATTGAAGAGTGAAAAGTAAAATATAAGTTGTAATTATAAAAACTTGTTGTTTTTAGTGTAATTTTTTGAAGTTTGGAAGTTTTTCGGATTTTTCCAGTCTAATTTCTCTAAAATCAAGCAGAAAATGATTGAAATCATAAGTTTGATGCGTAATCTTTGCACAATCGAAGTGGATGAACTACATGAGATGTTTCAAAAAGTCAACCAAATCCTAACGATGTGATTTAATCCGAAATACATTTATCTAAATTATAGATCACAAAAGTCATAAATCCATATATACAATAAAAAAACCATTTTTCTGCACGATTCAGACACTAGCAACTCCAAAAAATATCACTAAAGACAACTCCATTATAAAAATACAATTTAAATCTAGAATATAAAATTTAAATTTTTCATCCAATAATACAATAAGAATATAATATATCAAATCTTTTGTAGTATCAACATAATATATCTAAATTTTTGTTTCTCTTTTTTTAATTAAGATTAAAAATACTTTTAATTAATTGAATAGATAGATTATAATTTATAATTTATTTTAGTTTTATATTTAGATGATTGTTTATAAATTGATTATTTAAAAAATGTAAGATAACCACAACGTTAAATCTTAACTATCTATTTTCACGCTTAAAGAATAGATGTCTAGGTAAGAAGGAAATTTTCATCCTCAATTGTCTTCCTTCCTTCTAATGTTCAATCATCTAGGTAGTCCTACATATTATGTCTATGCGAAATCTTACCCATCCATATTCAACCATGACAACAATTAAGAATTATTCTTGTAGGGTTTGTTGTCTCACAACTCATATAATGCTTCTAATTGGAGGCATGATCCCTTGGATGTCATAAATGGGTAGACTTAAGACCTTTAGATCTTTATATGATTGAAAGGTTTAATGAATCACTTTGGGTGAGGTTGGAGAACTTTCGGTTATTCCAACACCATGGGTAAAACCCATTTCCCAAATCAAGTGGAGTCACTTTAGGCAAGGCGGTAGAACTCTAGACTGTTCAACAACCACTAAACTCTGTACTATTCGAAGACCTAGTCTATGTTATGTACAATAAAACAAAGTAAAATAGAGTAAATGGGAGCAACTCAAAAAAAGAATTTTATTATAACTTTGAATACAGGAAATACATTCATATGGAAGTTGCGGATCTTTCACTAAGTAAAACAACAGTTATTAAAAGAGGATTTCGTTCTTACTAAGATTTACACTTCACTAGAAGTTGAGGAGCAACTCAATGTAAAAGATGTAACTAAACTGCTTCTACACTACCACTACAAATTGCTCCACAATTTCTCTCCTTACCTCTTAGACTTACATCCACCACATAGCAAGAAAAAGACTTCTAATCTTTTTTTTTTTTTTTCAAAAAGTTAATATTTTAATATTTTAATATAGGACAAGACAAAAATATTTAATACTTAGGATGGACATTTGTATTAAAACATAATTTTTTGAACAAATGTTGAGTGTAAACAAAAGTTGTTGAATAAATTTCTGGAACATTTGTTTTATAAACCCTGCATTAAAATGGACATTCATTCTTAATTATCTGATGTGTTACAGAATGGAGAATTTGTAATCGAGGTCGGAACTTTTTTAATTTATTTCCTCCATCTTGCAAACAAATTCCACTACCTGCAATAAAAATATACTTGAATGATTTACTCATGTACCACAAGCTTAGAACTTCTTTTAATTTAGTTCCTTCATCTTGTAAACAAAATCCACTAGATGCAATACAAGTCTACTTGATTGATTTATTCATGTACCACATGTATTACTTGATTGATTTACTCATGTGCCACACGTATTACTTGATTGATTCACTCATGTACCACATGTATTATGGCTATCGCCAGTTTAATAAATGTCCTAGTTGATATTAATATTCCAAAACTCCCCCTTAATAACAACTGCCTCCATTGACAATTTCCAAGCAATCTCTCAAATAAACAAAATTTCCATGTGTCAATGATTTTGTGACGATGTCTTCAAATTGTTCATGCAACCTGCGATGCTACAACATATTTTCACCATTGTTAATAAATTCTCTAATAAAATTATATTTTGTGTCAATGTGCTTGATCTTCTTATGAAAAACAAAAGTCTTTGATAGTTCAATTACAGAATTGTTGTCACAGAAAATAGTTTTTGTTCCCTCTTGTTCATGGAAAAATCCCTCAGCATTCTTCTCATCCAAACTACTTGACAGACTGTTGTTATTGCGGTGACATATTCAACTTATATTATTGATAATGACACTATTTGATGCTTTTCGAAGGCCCATGAAATGAGTCTCAAACCTAATTGAAATACATATCCTGACATGCTTTTTCTATGATCAACACTCTCGACTGAGTGACTATCAGTGTAACCAACCTGCCTAAAATCATTTGTTTTAGTGTAAACAATACCCTATTCCTTTGATCGATTGACATACCTTAACAAAAATTTGGCTACCTGCCATTGTATCTCCTTAGGTGGCTCCATGAACCTTGACACCAAACTACCTACATAAATTATATCAGGCCTGGTTGTTTTCAAATAAATCAAACTTCGCACCATACTTTTGTATAATGTTGGATTGACCTTGTTGGTGAAATATTCTTTTCACAACTTCAACTGCATGACACTTGGAGTTCATACGGGCTTTACGTTCAGCATATTGAAACTCTCCAACATATCTAGTACATACATTGCTTGTGAAATAATAATACCATTTTCTTTTTGCTTCACTTCTTTGCCCAAAAAATACCTTAACAACCCCATGTCACTCATTTCAAACTCACATTTCATGACTTCCTTGAAATCAACAATGAGTAAATCATTACTACCAATAAAAATCAAATAATCTACATATAAAACAACAATAAGAAGCTTACCGTCACTCTCTTTGATGTAGAGATTAGGCTCACCATCACATTTATCGAATAAATTTCCCATCAAGTAAGCATCTATCTGTCTATACCATGCATGCGATGCTCCCTTCATCCTATACAGAGCTTAAATCAACCTATACACCTTTTTTTCGTGGATTTTTACCTCAGAAATAGGTATTTTCTCAACATATAATTCCTCTTTCAACACTCCATTCAAGAACGTTGATTTCACGCCCATTTGATACACTTTGCACTTATATTGTGTGACAATTGACAATGACGTACGCACTATCTCTGTCCTTGTGACTAGCACAAATGTCTCCACATAATGTACTTCATGTTGTTTCTTGTATCCTTTGACAACTAGCCTTGCTTTGTTCCTTTCAATATTTCCTTCAACATTTCTCTTGGACTCATAGACCCACTTCACTCCAATGACTTATTTTCCTTGTAGAAGGTCCAATAACTCCCATGTCTCATTCTTTTCTATTGTTCCTATTTCTTCATCAATTTCTCCTACCATTTTTTATTCCCTGAATGCATCCTCAAAATGGATTGCGTCATCTACACGATAAAGAAATGAAAACAAGGAATTGAGACCTGCACTACTATCAAATTCATTTTTCTGATAAATTTCACTTAGATTTCATAATATTTTTCTTCTTATTCTTGCAGAATATGGTATTGACATGTCACTTTATGTTGTGCTTCAGGTAGATGGCATTGGGGGGTATTTTTGGTGTGCTTGTAGTAGTACATTCTTGACTCCGCAACATTGCCGTATTATTTGTTAACGGTGTCACTTGGTGACTGCTTTGTTGAGTTTTAATAGGAGTAGGAAGAGTCGCCATTAAGGAATTAACACACATTTCATTAAATTTGGAAGTTTTTCGTCGATCTAGAATTTAGAAATTTTAAGTAGATTAAGTTTTTTCAAAATGTGTAATTATAAATTCAATTAGTTTACTAATTTTAATGTAGATATTCACCATTTTTGGTGAAAATTTTGTCATGGTAAAGTATATAAAATAAATTTATATAAACTTGCAAAAGAAAATATTTCACATCTTAATCTTGGTTTCCTTACATTATCTCTTTTAATATTTTTTATGGTTTGTACTAAAAGCTAAGTTTTTTAAAGTTATCTTATGAAAATAATGTTGTGTATGTTACTATTATTAACTTTATGAAAACAATGTTTTATATGTTATTATGATTAAATTTAATATTGAAAGAATGTTTTGTATGTTACTATTATTAACCCGTTGAATTATAATTTGATATAGTAAATATCAGGACAAAGTATGTGTTAAATTACGGTTATTACAAAGACAAGGTTGGCACAATTTAAAATTCTATCGCCTTTGCAACTAGTAATATGGTTGAAGATGAAAAACCCTCTTAGATCATCCACTTTATACTCAAATTTGGATTTAAATTTCAAAATATTTGTGGCACTACCAACCTTCTTGATATTTTAGCTAAACAAAATTATGATGATCTTGAAACACTTAATTTTATGTTTTTTTAGCATAACAATAAAATTCTTAAGAATTTGGAGTAATATCTTTATGGCTTCTTATATACCATATTATTTGGTCTGAGTGGATGATAATAATCATTATCACCATCATAATTACATACTATTGTAGGAAGTTTGAACCATTTTGAAGTTGACATGAGAAAATATTTTTTTACGACCAATTTAAATGTTGAATGAGAGTAGTAGTAGAATTTATTTATTATTTTTTTTTTCTTTCATGTTAAAAACTAACTTAATTAAGACTGACTTGATGAATAATAGATTAATATGCAAAATATATATTAAGTATAAAGTTATTTAATGACAAATTATCATAGTAATGTGTCCAATATATACCAGCATAGATCCACCTTAAATAAAAATTTAACATTAGCCTAGAGGGATTAAATGTTGATTTAAATGTTGAATGAGAGTAGTAGTATAATTTATTTATTATTTATTATTTGTACTTTTGTGTTAAAAACTAAGTTAAAAACTAATTTTTTTATAGACCAAGTTTAGAAGATGTTGTTTTTAAGTGCATTATTGAATTTGATTACGCATATTTGATATGGTGAGAAGTCATGTTGGTCAAACAAAGCCTTGAAAACTTAAATATTTTATGGCACTGTCATGTCATTTGTATCACTGCGTGATTACATTGAAATACTATATAATATTATTACATTGAAATAATAAATAATATAAAACTCCAAAAATAATATTAAGAGAATAGTTGATATACAACAAATATTGAAAAGTGTGTCTGAATGTATATTAATAGATCCTTCAAAAAAAAAATTATAGTCGAACTTACACATCCCCTCATACTAGGTTGCAGAATGAGCCTCGCCTCTCGACTCAATTACTAATCATTTTAATTATCAAAATCAACCATGAATTAGAATAGTAACAAAGTAATACAATTTGATTATTTTCAAATCCAAGAGGAAAGAGAGAAAATTGACTAAACTATTTACTACAAATGTTTAGTTTTTATTCGTGGAGTGTTTAAGGATATTATATTGAAAAGAACATATTTACATTCATCTAAAACTTAGATTCCAAGTTACATTATTTCTATTATCATTAATATTTATATTTATGTATTAAATTTGACTTGTGAATAATAGATTTCCTAAAAAGATTCTTACCTATAAAGTTATTTAACAATATATAAATATTGTGTTTCTTACTATTATCAGCCATTTTAAATTGACACTAACTACTTTTCCTATGTTGAGTACAAATTTATTATACTAGTACAATGTTGGCACCACTTCAAAGTCTATAAGAGGAAATATTTTATAAGTCTAGTTGTGTTGTTCAATGCTCAAAATCATTTTTTTTTTTTAAATTAGAGTGCAACAAAACAACAAATTTGATTTAGATCAATTACAATAAGGAATATTAAGGAAAACTCACTTCAAACATTATTACAAATGTCTAACATTTTTTCATTAAGTTTTTAAATGGTTTATATTAAATAGAATACTAATTAGCTACTCCATTATTGTTTTAATAGACCATATTTAGAAGATGTTGTTTTTCAGTGAATTATTGAATTTCATTATGCATATTTGATATGGTGACAAGTCATGTTGGTCAAACAAAGCGTTGAAAATTTAAATATTTTATGGCACAATAATGTCATTTGTATCACCACATGATTACATTGAAATACTAAATAATATAAAACTCCTCCAAAAATAATATGAAGAGAATAATATTTGATATACAACATATATTGAAAAGTGTCTGAATGCATATTAAAGGATCCTTAAAAAAAATCACATTCATGAATCATATAAACCTAATCTTAAGATATTCACCCAAGTAGGTCAAGAACAGCTTCTACACCATATTTTTCTATCTTTGTCTTCTTGCAATGTTCTTTCTTTGCCAACCATGCCCAAACTATGGTATTAATTTGAATAGAGCCAAGTTCTGTGTCATCAGGATATTGTATCCAATATTTCTCTAAAAATTTTCCATTGTATTTCCCTAAAATAGGCTTCCACCAATCAACCTTTACATGAATATTCTCACTTTCATTATCCCTAAATATATCTGAGATGGATTTTTCCATCCAAATAATCCCTCCTGCATCCTCATTTCCTGATCTAACTAGCAACATCATTCCTTTCTGAACATCAATATTTGGATTGAATGTTGGCTTTGGCTTGTTGCATTTGGGTCCAACATATACGGGTTCATTTAGTGCATTATCAAAATCTTCATCCATCATACTTGAGATTGCATGGAGTGCATTATGATCAACATCAACAATGTGTCTTGTCTTGGGCTAGAAATCCTCAAAAGATGAATCACTTCCATCTATTATTCTATGATCATTATAGATTCCATCTAATTTATCAAGAACTCTTTTCCAATACACTACTTTATTTTTCCATTCCTCTGTAATAATTGGTGAATCTTCATTCTCGATAGTGTCTTTCCACATTTTTATGTATGATGTTATCCCTTCCTTTAGTTCTTTAAAATAGGCATCATTCTTTTTGGAATCTAAGAAATATGGGTTCCCTATGGGAATTATTGGTCTACCTTCATCATCTATATTCCATAACTCAACTGGTTCTAACCACTCAGTATCTCTAATGGATTCTTTGTACCTTAGTACTGGAATATCATTGAGTACAAGAAATTGGAAGTATTGAACATTATGATGTCCAACTAGTGCATTTTTTCCCTCCTTGATGTATCCATTAAAGAAAATTTTGAAGTCATAGACCTTGTCAATAAGTGTAGGTGGAAACACTTGTTTTTATTCAATTTTGAGATATGTATCCATCATTTCAGGTAAAGAATATATATCTTTACTTTTTAGGTTTGAATACATTCTTCCGTAGGTTCCATCTATGTCTTCATGGGTGTGCCCCATAGGCAAGAATACAACCTCAATAGTGATGAAGACACCAAGTGCAGTTAAAAGTGATAAAAACATGAAAATATAGTGATTCTTATTATCACTTGCTGCATTTTCCAACTGTAACAACAAATGTGAGGAAGAGTTTCAAAATCAACATTTTAGCTCTTTGATCTTCCATGAGTTATAAAATCATCCTTGTAAACTTGACATTTTGAGTAAATAGAGGTGTCAATTAATGCATTTGTAAGTGGGTTTCTTGAACTTCCACTCTCATAAAGTAGATCACCATACATATCAATTTGTGGGCCTTCAAGGTCCCTTAAGCACTTTGCAAGGGATGTAATAGTAAATTGTGATCCCACATGTACAAATGGTAGGGAGAAATGAACAAAACCTCCTTTGTTATGCCCATGTGTTAGCATACCTGTCAATGACACACCTAAATTTGTTCCTACAATAGATTTTGATTTGACAAGTAGCCTTGGGATTGAAGTCTTTGTTTTATCCATTTTATCATGGATAATGCTCAAATAATCCTTTGGAAACTGCTCTAACATAATTCTATGGGCATAGTAGCAATATATTCCACACATAACAATCTTGTTATGTTTGTTCAGCCTACCTCGTGCCTTTGATTCATCTCTTTTGTAGTCGATGACTTCATCTGTGCTTTCAACACAATACATTAACTGCATTTACTGAAGTTTGTGTTGTTTGAAAATTCCACATCTCGAAACTTAGTATTCCATATCTTGCTCATTGTTGACTGTGATATGGATGGGTAATTGAGCTTTTGAAGAGCCTCATTCATCTCTTTTAATAGAGAATTTTGTGTGTAAGTCGAAAGAAGAAATCTTAATGGAGTAGAAGTTCCATCTTCTTCAACTTGACGTGTTTGGTTTGGTGAAAAATATGAATTATCCATTACAATTTTGTGCAATATTTCTATGGCTACCACGGTGTTTCCTCGTGCTTTGCATGTGTTGGTGTTACCATGAATAGATTTGATCTGTCCATTTTGGAAATATTTTTGGTATTTATAGAATGTTCTTTGTGGAATATTATGTCTTTTATACCATGCTTTCTTACAAATAATATTGCCATCAAATCTCACGTCCTTTACATTTGTAGAAATAGGTGGTAGGCCATGGCTCCTTGACATGACTATGTTTGACATGAGTGAATTCAAGACAAATTCCCTAATACGATTTTTACTTTTTTGTCTCATACCCCTTGTAGCACCTCCAATGGCCTTCCTATCCACATGTTGAAGACAATATTTTGTACAACATACATCTACTGCCAAAATTCGAATTTTTTTCTCTTCATCTATATTTGTTTGACATTTTGCAATTTTTGTTGTAGCCATAACTAATTTATTCCTTTTATATGGCCTTTTTACATGCATATCAATTGAGTTTATATATTTTTCATTACAAAGATTCTCATCCCATTTTTTAAGGGATTTTTGTCTTTTATAACATCCCATAACACCATTTCCTTGGTTGGCTCCTTGAAATTTTCCTTAACCCTTAATATCACACCTTTGTTGTCCACCAACTTATTTATTGACCATCTAACCAAACAATGTATAGACTTATCCCCAATTCTTCATATTTCACAATTTCCACCTATCTCTTCCAAACAAACACCAAAGTCCATTTCTCCTAGTGTTTCACCTTCAACAATGTCATCCTCACGGACATTAAATAGCATTCCTTTGGCAATGCACATGCTTGTTCCCATGCATTCATGTGTAAGAGAAACCTTTTTACATATGAATTTAACGATATCTTGGGGAATATTTATGGTATGATCATGACATTGAGTTTCCAAATTTGATTCTGGCCAAATCTCATAAGATTCCAATGCACCCCCTAGTGTATGCTCAAATCCTATTGGATGTGGTAGAGAAACATCATGCTTTAAAACCTTCTCAATTTTAACCATTATGCATCCTTTATTTACCATCTTTCCATGCACTTTATGCCCAAGCTTTGTATTGAATACAAATCCCTCACCAAACTTCACTCCATTTTGTAGAATATCTACCTTTTCTCCAATAGAAAATGTAGAAGAAACATTTGCACCTATAAATGAATTCAAATAAGGTTAGTATTTACTCAAAAAAAATGTATTATACTATCAATAATATTTGAACACATGCTTCAATATTTTGATTTACCTATGTTCTGCCTCAAATCCCTAATCTTCCATGAATGTATGTCCCCTTCATTAACATCCTCAATCAAGTGTGGTTGACTAACATCAATTATCAAAATTGCAACATAACATGCATTAACCCTTTATCCAATATAATAAGTTCTAGACTCTGTATATTCGACCCTTCCTAGCCCAATGACTTGATCATTAATAAGGAGATCAACATAGTCCCCTTTTAATATATTTTCCATTGTAGCTTGTACCAATTCTGTAACAACAATTAAACCATAAATTGTAATTAAAAGGTTAAAAGGTTGAACCATGTAAAGTGTGATTTTATATTTTTGCAAAAACACACAACTTTCGAAAAGTAATATAGATGCAATAATTCAAATAGTATGGTAGTCTTATTGTATGTAATGAAACAATTTTCCCCACCATCTAGTGCCTACTACCAAAAAGTACTTTACATGCAAATTACACAAAAAAAATATATGAAGACCATGCAATTAGAGATGTAGATAGTATCATAGAATGAAAAATATAAGCTCATATCAAACCACCAAGTTCCTATTTAACTTCAAAAATGACACTTGTAGTCTTAATGCATGTGTATGAATAATGATCATAAGAAATTTGTAGAAGTTGAAGAACCAAAACATGGTCCATTGTAAAATCTAAGAAATTCCAAGATTGATGCTACATAAGATGTCTAAAAGCCCCATGAAAAGGAGAAATTATGTTTTCACTTAGTGAGGATGTTTGATGTTTGAACTTGATAATCAAAAGCCAAACTAGAGGTTTTCTTCCAAATAAAAGTTTTGAATGACAAATATACGCTCATATCAAACCACCAAGTTCCTATTTAACTTCAGAAATGACACTTGTAGTCTTAACGCATTTGTATGAATAATGATCATAAGAAATTTGTAGAAGTTGAAGAACCAAAACATGGTCCATTGTAAAATCTAAGAAATTCTGAGATCGATGCTACATAAAATGTCTAAAAGCCCCATGAAAAGGAGAAATTATATTCACTTAGAGAGGATGTTTGATGTTTCAACTTGATAATCAAAAGGAAAACTATAGGTTTTCTTCCAAATAAATGTTTTGGTACTATAAATACTAGATAATGATCATTTTTATTCTAAAAGAAAAGAAATTTAATTTTACAAATCTTTAGTTCCAACGTTAGCACTCCCTACCTATAGACATTAAGGACATACTATTGAGGATGGATACAAAGGGATGTTAACTTTAGGTCCTTGAAAAGTGTAGATTTGAGTTTTCCTAGATTTTTATGTTGATGAGGAAGAGTCTTATCTTATGCATCCAAACATTAGTGAAATTTCTTTTGGAAGTTCAGAAATATACAACAAAATAGAGAGAGAAACAATACATGTTAAAAAATTATGCTTAATACTTTAAAGTTTCATATATTTTCATTGGAAGAAAAATATAGCATACCTCAATAATACATTTATTCATAAACTTGAAAATTATACAAAGAACACATTATCCTCCGTGGATCAAATAATTATGATTGTATTATTGTGTTTGTGCCAAAAGGAAAGCTATACCATTATCTTTCCTTCCAACTCAAGCACAAATGTAGTGCCAACAACAACATATATCTATATACAATTATTTTGCACTATCATTGATCTTCATAAATTGTTCCAAATTCAATAAAAGGGCACATCAAAAGCTATAACTCTAACCATTGTGATTATTGAGACAATGTCACCCCTAGAGCATTGGTTGCATAAGTGTAATGGTGTCTAGAAGAAAGCTAGTAATTTTTAGGTATCCTTCTTGCATAATCACAAATGCATTGCCAAGAATGATTTGAGAGCACTAACCTTGGTGAGGGTGGAATCTTGATATTTTTCCTTTTGGAACAAGAACAAATAAATCTAGTGCATTTCATAACTCCTTCTAACACAAATACAAGCACATTTCCAACAATAATGTTGCATTGCGAAAAAAATTCAACGGATGTAAGATTTACTTCTATCACAAACACAAACACATTTTCAACAATAACATTGCAAGATGAAGGAAATTTAACACATTATAACCTTCCTTCTAGTATAACAACATACATATTTCTAATAACAACATTACATTATGAAGGAAATATAATGTGTGCTAGCTTTCCTTCTATCAGAAGTAGAATCCCATTTCGAACAATAACATTGCACCTTAAATGAAAGCTAACAATCAATATCATTCCTTCTACTACAAACATAAGCATATGGCTAAAAGCAACGTTACATGGTCAAATAAATCTAGCACATGCTATATTTCCTTCTAGCACAAACACAAGCACATTTCTAACAACAATTTTTTAAGGAATTTGAAATCCACCACATCCTAAATCTGCTTCTAGAGTAAATAGAAGCATGTTACTGACAAAAACATTGCAAAGTAAGAGAAATCTGACACATTCTAGAGTTTCTTCTAGCACAAACAAAATCAAATTTCCAAAAACAACATTGCAGGGTGGAAGATATATAACCTATGCTTCATTTACTTCTATCACATTGCCAACAATAACATTGTAGTGAAAACAAAATCCAATGCATGATAGAATTCCTTCTAGCACAAGCACAAATACATTTCCAATAATATTACATTGCAAAAGAAATACAATGCAGGTAATATTTCTTTCTAGCACAAATACAAGCAGGTTGCCAACAACATTATTGCATTGTGAAACAAATCTATTGTATGCTAGATTTTATTCTAGTACAAACATAAGCACGTTTCTAACACCAATATTTCATTGCAAAAAAAATTAGGTGCATGCTAGCATTCCTCCGACCATACACAAACAAATTAGCAACATCAATATTGTAGGGTAAATGAAATCCATATCATGCTAGATTTTCTTCTATCACAAACATAAGCATATTTCCAATCACAATATTGCAAAGTGAATCAGATCTAACATTCTATTTGTACTTTTATCTCAAACACAAAAATGTCACCAATAACAACACTGCAAGGTGAATGAAATCTAACACATGCTAGATTCCCTTCTTTCCCAAACAAAAGCACATAACAATATTTTAGGGTGAAAGAAACATACCAAATATTATATTTTCTTCTAGAACAAACAATCATATTGTCAAAAATTCCTTATGCAAGACAGAAGAAATCCAGTGTGGTACATTTCCTTCTAGAACAAACACAAACACATAACATTGTAGAGATTAAGAATCTAGCGCATGCCAGATTTTGTCATAGCATGAACACAAACATATTACCAACAACATTCTAGGGCAAAAGAAATCTAGCACATGCTAGATTTCCTTTTAGCACAATCACAAGCACATTTCCAATAACATCATTGTGGTGAAGGAAATGTGGCGCATACTAGATTTCCTTCTAGCACAAACAATTGAATTGCCAACAACAACATTGCAATGAGAAAGAAATCTAGTGCACACTAGATTTTCTTCTAATGCATATACAAACACATTGTCAATAAACTCATAGAAGGGTGACAGAAATCTAATGTATGCTAGATTTATTTCTAGCACAAACACAAACACATTACAACATTTCTAGATAAAAGAAATCTAGCACATGGTAGATTTACTTCTAGCGCAAAAAAAAACATATTCTCAACAACCACATTGCAGTGAAAAAAAAAATCTAGCGCATGCTAGATTTATTTCGAGCCAAAATTGAAGCATGTTGGCAATAAAACATTGCAAGGTGAAGAAAATCTAACACGTGTTAGATTTACGCATAGAAAAAACACAAGCACACAAGAACATTGTAGGGTGAAAGAAATATAGCGTGTTAGATTTGCTTCCAACATAAACAAAAGCATATTGCCAACAACAACATTGCATGGAAAAAGATATCTAGAACAACTTCTATCACAAACACAAGCACATTTCCAATAACAACATCGCAAGGTAAAAGAAATTTAATACATGTTAGGTTTACATGTAGCACAAATACAAGCATACTACCAACAACATTTCATGCCAAAAGAAACCTAACACATGTTATATTTCCTTCTAACACAAACACAAGAACATTTCCAAGGTGAAGGAAATCTAACACGTGCTCGATTTCCTTCTATAATAAACAATCAAATTGACAACAACATTATTGTAGAGAAAAATAAATCTCGCACAACTTCTATCTCAAACACAAGCACATTTCCAATAACATTTCCAAGGTGAAGGAAATCTAACATGTGCTATATTTCCTTCTATCATAAACAACCAAATAGACAACAACAATATTGCAAACCAAAAGAAATCTAGCATAGTTTCTAGCCCAAACACAGGCATTTTTCCAATAAAAACATTGCAACATGAAAGAAATTTAATGAGTGTTAGCTTTACATGTAGCACAAATACAAGCATACTACCAACAACAACATTGCATGCCAAAAGAAATCTAGTGCATGCTATATTTCATTTTAACACAAGCACAAGCACATTGCTAGTAAGAACATTCCAAGGTGAAGGAACCCTAACACATGTTAGATTTCCTTCTATCATAAACAACCAGGTTACGAACAATAGCATTGCATTGTGAAAATTCCTTCTAGCATGTCAATAGAAATATTGCAAGGTGGAAAAAATGTAAGGTGTGCTAGTGTTGTAAATATTGAGAGGGGGGTTTGAATCAATACATATTTACAATTACTATATTATGCCAGTTAAAATCACTAATTAAACCAAAACACAAGATGTGCAACAAGAAAATAATTTTATTAATGAATTTGAGGAATCTAAAAACCAAAGCTTCAACTTGTACAAAAAATTCCTTAACTCCTTCAAGGCTTGAACCCTGAATGAGGACTCTAAAATTCAACTACAAATCCAAGCTCCAACCTTGTACGACAACTCCAATCCTCTATGGATCCAACCCTCTCATTTTGCTTCAATCCCTTAAGGTGACTTCAATACTGCTTCAAGCCTCCATCAAAAAATCCAAATACTTCAAAAAATGTATCCAAGATAGGTCTAGAAAGTGCTCTCAAATCTACCTCTACAAAAAATTCATGTCTGCTTCAGCAAAACTTTTATGGTTGCACCACAAAACATTTCTTCAAGTGTTGATCTTCAACTATGCTCCAAGGATGTCTACTCCAACAAAACAAGTCTTTAAGTGTTGGTCTTCAATAATACTCCAAGGGTGATTGCTTCAAAAACACAACTCTTCAAGTGTTGGTCTTCAACTATGCTTCAAGAGTGACTGGTGTTTCAACAAAGGCTTGAAGAAAGCTCAATTAATGTCATGATCAATCCACTCTACTATCAAATCAAAACATGCTCAAAGTATGTTATCATTTTATCATTCAATGAAGGTGTCTCCTAGGCTCTTCATGTGTGCTTGAAAGAATGTCCTTCTATCTATAAGAATTACTTTACTATTGTTTCAAATCTGACTTGATATGTTGAGCAAGCCTCTCAAGGTATAATATTCCTAATGGTAAAATTAAGAATGATAAAAAAAACGTGCAATAAACCCAACACAAATATTTTTTAGCAAACGCCCATAAAACAAAAATTCTCCAAACACACCAAGATGGGAAAATTTTATTATAAGATATTGTTGGAGTACAATATAAAATTAAAAAAAAAAATATGTGCACCCTGGCTTTCACAAGGCAAGCTACAAGCCTCAGGTGGATGTTTTATCAATGCCAAACTGTTGTTGGAGATTTCCCACTAAAAATCTACACTGACCTTGTGATTTTTGCACTGTTGGTTGTGTTGATACCTGAGTAGCCCCCTCCTAACTGTGAAAATTTATGAATATTACTTATGCAGAAACCCTATTGTTAAATCACTATTTACTTCTCCTACTTATACAAGTTATTAATCTGAAATTTTTAGTATTAACATTGAAGTAAACACTTTAACAACCTACACAGATCTAGATCTAAACTGAATACATGCACATAGACAAAGTGACACACAAGGTTTTCTAGACAGTTTTCGTCAAATAACCTAATGCGGGGAAACCGGTCTTCTAGTTGCTGGAGGGTTTTTATTATTAAGTAGGTTATAAGTACAACAAATTCGGGCACCTTATTAGTTAACGTGATAGAGAACAAATCTGTAGAAATACCTCTGTTTCATAGACGGAAAACTGGATTGATTCACACCCCCAAATGGGATTTACAGAACTCAACCCTTTTCTATCTTTAGAAGCCCCAGCGCAACTCTGAAGCCCTTTGCGTCAGCTCTGCTAGCCTGCGTGTGCCTCTTCTTGGGAGAGGCCTCTATAACCCCAGGTTGGGTTATGTTGTCCCTGCGTTGCTGTAATTAGGCCTGCGTAAACCTTGATGGCCTCCTGCTGCCTCTACACTGCACTTTCTGGACCTGCATAGCACCTATGTAGCACTGAGCCCTCTGCATTGTGCAGTTGTTGCTCCATCTACACTACTCTGAGAGCTGCTTCTCTGCCTCTTCCTGACTCTTGGCTTGGGATCAGATCATCCCTCTCACCAATATTACCCCTCATTGTAGCTGAAACACTTCTGGAAATTCTTAGCAAACCATGCCGTAGAATTCCAGCTTAGTCTCAGTGCTCTGCCTCCGTGTGTGTTCTCCAACTGATCCCAAGCCTTTTCTTTAGAATTTTCTCCTTGGGAAACCAACAACTGTGATCTGATCCTAAATCGTCAGATAAGATTAAAAGAAAGCTTGATTCATGTGACTTAAGTAATTTCCATCACATGTTTAAATTGATTACCTTTAATCTTTTATTTTTCCTAAGTCAGACTTAGGGTCCTTAATTAAAAATATTAATTAATTAATTATCTCTTAAACTGGCTGGAATTTCTCAAATCCCTTTCTGGGTCTTGGAGATCTCACGTACTCTAGTCCCTCCACAAATTTTGGGAGCTAGAGCACATCCAATGCTACCCCAACACTCAAAAATGTCAACACTAACTGCTTAGAAAATTATGATAAATTAGACATGGAATCCTTGTCAAAAACCTAGAAAACCCCAGAAAGGGTTTGCCCTGGTTTGGATACTCAAAAAATGGCCCCAAATTGCTTGACCCTCCTCTAAGTGCAGAAAAACTAGAACTGTTATTGATGTTGGAATGAATGTCCCAAAATGGCTGGAAAAATCTTCTCAATTGCACCCCAAACCAAGCCCAAGAAACCCAGCTCTCAAAATCCCTTCACAAGCCACCCCACAATTGTGCCTCCACAATGATTCAACATTTTCTCGTAGGATGACATAGTTTCTCCTCTGGAAAATCAGTTTTATGTTTTTTGTTGAATTCTACCCTTGCAAATTTTCCTCCTTTTTCCTAGATTGACCAAAAATTACTTCAAAAATGCTACAACTCCCAACTCCAGCTCTTCCTCTTCAAATCTCTGTGTGGCCTCCTAAATGCGTCTCAGTTGCCCAAAAACCATACTACATGCGTGGCCCTCTATCCAAATCCTGAAACTTATGAAGAATCCTTCCTAGGGTGGTACTCAGAGTCCATCGAAGAAAGGTTGAACTTCCTCCTTGGGAAACTCTTGTGTTAAACAACACTATGTAACTCTGCTAAATAGCTAGAGCAACACTTCAAATGTCAAATTATCAAAAGGCCTCAAATGTTGCTTCCTCTCTCCTATTTATAATTTATGTTCATTTCCTCCATGTGGGCCCCTCACTAAGCAATTCAAACCTCTTCCCTTGGCCATACGATTTCTCTCTCCTCAAGGAGTGCATATTAGTTGGGGAGGTGGCCCCCACATTCCACCAAGGCAAACATTTCGACCCCCTTGTCCTATGTTTCCTCTCCAAAATTACCTTAGGCCCCCAAAATTAGCAAAATAGAAAATGTGTGGTACTATTAACAAAAATATTTAGCAAGGGATATTACAGTTCTTCCCTCTCAAATGTTGCTTATCCCCAAGCAACTGTAAACTGGGTGTTGCAAACTCTACTTGTTTTCCCACATGGCATCCTGTTAATTTTGAGTTAACATGTTGTTATCTTAGGTTAGTTACATCATTTTCCAATTAATCCATTAACAATCTCATTAATCATAATTGTAACTAATGAAAGAATATAAGTAATAAAATTTGAAGATAAGCCAAGACAGAAGAACATACGAATATGGCTCAAGCCAAGGAAAAACCCCAAGATGGGGAAAAACCTTATCAATTCTTCTTATCATTAATGTCAAATTTTCAACAGAGAGATAATAAAATACTTCAAAGTCAAAATTATTTTCAAATGAGAAGGTTTAATACCACTGCCCTTAGAGAAGAGGATGGTTCCAACAAGGTTGCAAATCTGATGTTTGGTGTAGGCTCCAAGGGCTTGTGTCTTCTCTGCAATTCTGTTAGGACTGACTAGGGCGTAAACACACTCAACAACTACCCCATTCACAACCTTAAAGACCTTTACTAGACTACAAATTACCTTCAACCAAACCCTTCAAATGCTGGTAGCCCATAAGCCTTCTTATAGGCTTCAAAACCCACTACACAACCTCATGATAAAGCAGCCTGACGGTGGCTTTCTTGCTGTAGGTTCTGAGCCTCCAAGAAAGGGTTCTTAAGCCCTATGGCCTAGCTGTAGGTGACCCAAACTAGTGCAGATGGCTTCAATAAGAATGACACCTTCACAACAATCCCAAACTGTCATGAAAATCACCCTTACCAGGTGTGACTTCTATCTACTTGAACTCATACCTGTGATGAAGATAAAATTCCCAAGACAAATCATAAATGTGCACAAACCAATCTCGTCCTCCATCCTATGGAACTCTGCCCTTGAAGATGACTAAATTTAACCCAACCTTGCCTTCATCTCCCTCGTTGGAAATCACATTCTTCTACGGCTACTTCATAGAGAAGAAGTAATATCAAAGTGCCTAGGATAGGTTATTTATATCCTTCTTGGGTAGGCTGACTTGATTACTTTAGGAGGGAAATTAAAATTTTCAATTTTCAATTTTTCTCACCTAAACAAGGTCATGCCGTATGAAATTTCATTTGAGTGAATGAATACTTTTCCTTATATAAATTTAGTGATCTTTAGGTCAATTTTGATCCTCTCAAAAAGAGGAATCGAATGCTGCAATCATCTTCCTCGTAGGAGTGGTCCAAAGGGAATTTGGCTCTAGTTGCCAATTTTAACACTCCCTCTCAACTAGGGAGAATTACACCCGCCATTCCATCCATCAAGAACCATCTTTGAATCTCATCTATGCTCTTCTCTGCTTAACTGAACATTGATATGAATAATAAAGAATAATTGATTGAAAGTGAGTCACAAGAGCTTGCCACTCTCTACTGACAAAAGTTAGTTCGGAGGTAGAACCTCAATTGGTCCTAGATCAGTTTGTTGGACACCATACATCCTAGCATAGGGAGTAAAACAGTACACAATGCGTCCATTGGTAGTGCTATGGTCCCTATCCTCATTTCCCAACTCATTGGCTAGATGAGAGGTACTTCCCATGTGTTCCAGACTTCATGGGTAGGATGATGCAAGAACATCAGGAGGGAAAGAACATATCCCATCTTGCTTACAACCACTCGTAGGGAAAATTGAAACCACATCCTACAAACACACATCATAATCACATGTAGGGAAAGGAGGAACCACTTCCTACAATCACACATCACAATCATTGTAGGGAAAGGATGAACCACCTCCTACAAGCATCCAAAACAACGAGAGTAGGGAAAGGAAGAACCACGTTCCTACACACATGCAAACCAAAAATAGTAGGAATAATCCTACACATGAGGAAAGGACGAACCACATCCCACCAACATGTCACCCATCAATCATAGGAATGAGCATCCTACGTGTGGGGAAAGGATGAACCACATCCCACCAACATGTCAATAGATGCCTATATACATCTCTCACTGAGTTACCCACAGGAGAAGGTGAACCACTCATCTTGTTCATATGCCATAGGAGAAGGTGAACCACTCATCCTATGCATGTCATTAACTGTAGGGGAAGGTGAACCACTCACCCTACACACATGTCTGCAGACGTAGGGGAAGGTGAACAACTCACCCTACACATGTGTCAACCATCATGGGGTATCATCGGGAAGGTGAACCACTCACCCTGTACATAGCGCACCACTAGGGGAACGTGAACCACTCACCCTATGGTCGCTTATAGCTCAATAAGTACCCCAAGCCCCCAGGAGTTCCTAGAGCTCAATTCTTCAACCAAGAATCCCTTCATATAGGGAATAGTGCCAAGTTTCTTCCTCGAAATCAAAACTAGATCAATGGGAGCCTCATCGCTCCATTAATCAGCGTAAAAATGTATAGCAAACATATTGATTTACAACAAATAATTTTATAATACTTAGTAATCCTCCGCAACTGTTCTTACTCCTTCGTACTCGAGAATACCACAGCCTATACTAGTCTTTTTAGGGTGCACAGTGTCCATCAGACAACCTGCTCATCATGAGATATGTTTGCTCAAAAAATGTCTTACAACAAGAATTTCCTTTGTTGTACCATATGGAGTGTTATGTCAAATACTGGATTCTCAGAAAATTTTTCTGCAATGACAAAGTGCACAAATGGCTCACTGAAGAGCTTTTTCAATAGAGTGGCTTCATAGTAATTCATGCATTCAGCTTTAATGGAGCTCTCAAAAAACAGAATCTAGCAATGTATCATCATTTTTCTAACCAATACAATATCAGAATATATGAGCAGCTATCAATAAATGAGGCATAGGAAAACCAGGGATCAGTGGTTTTTCCATTTCATCAAGCTATGAAAGACTTCTAACTGACATTATTAAAACTGCATTTTCAATCATTCCTCCCCAAGTCTTAGCTACTTTTCCTGTCATACTGCTTGGCTCATTGTCATCTCTAAGGCTCCCTCTGAAGCTTTGCTTTAGATAGATATGCAGAATTCATCATTAGTTGCGTATGAGTAATACAATTATGATGGATTATCCATAGGACCCTCTGAATGTAGGAAAATTGGCCTTCCCAGAACATAATAATCAAGCCACTAGAAACCTGTCCTATATTCTGTTATGGATCCTTCTTTGCTCATAATCAATACATAAATAATCATCAAAATGATTTCCTGACCCTGTCGGTCTGCAATACAAGGTTGTCAGCATCAATAGCAACCTCCTCCACTTTTGCTCAACAGACCATTTGTAAATATCTCATGCTAAAGTTAGCTTTGCAACATATGCATAAACCACCATGTATTCCACAAAATATTCATAGTGATGTTTTTCAATTTTCCAATTATATCACTGAAGAACATACTAATGTCTTTGAGAACTAAATCCTTCAAGTCATGGATCCTATTATATTTGGAACTGCTCTGCATTTCAGAACTATAATCTATGATTCAGCTCCTAACAATTTGTAGTGACAAACTAGAAATTCCCTTCAGAACTTGGAGTATTCAACTGTCTCTGTCCATATATCTTAACTAAGATATTTTCTTGATGATGCCAATAGACCCGCCTTAAGAGGATAAGGTTCTGTCCTTCCAGGCATTAATACAAAAGCACTACACTATCATGACATAGATACCAAGTCTTTGATTTAAACTGTCATCCACAACATACTCCAACATTGATATATATATAAACTTGGTTAGTCATGCAGTGTTATTACTCTGTTCATTGGTTGTAAAGATGTTCATACACAACAATATAATGAACAATCCCAAGTCTTTCTTAGAGATAAAATCTCCACATAAATAATCCTTAGCACATGAATGCATTCTACAGGCAAAAGGGATGTTGATCAGAACCTTGGAAGTTCAAAAAAGGCTCCCAGAAGTTTTAGAAAGGTCATAATGCATTTCAATTATTTTGATGTCATCATCATGCACAAATGATCAAAATATGATTTTTTGCGTTGTGGAAAAATCAAGGCCCAGACATTTGATCAACACATCACATGGATGTTATCATAATTTTTATGAAAACCATACTAAGAGTGTATTCTAGGTCAGATTCTTGGTCACTAGATCGATGTATGTATATTTTTTATTAATTTAACAACAAAAATAAGACTGTTCAGAATATCTTTAAGAGGGCTAAAATTTCACTTGAACAAATATAGATATCCTCCACAGGCTTCTTAAGTTATTCCAGATTTCTATTGAACAAAGATGCTCACACATTGCTTGTGACCGAGCTCAGTATGCTATGTAGGTTGGCTTGTAGGCACTCATCGAAGAAGATATATGTATATATATGTGACAAAGGCTATCTCCATTACACAACACTTTTACATCTTGAATTTGCACACAATGATCTATTAGATATCACTGTAGCATATGTATTGGACTTCCATACTTCAGGTTGATTGCATTAGGTTTGCAAGCTTCAAGACTGACACTTCTTATTAAGAACAAGGCCAAAAGAAAAAAATAATAATTTTTTGACTTCGGTAGCTGCTTTACACTTTATCTACAACTGAGATCAAGCTACCCTTCAAATGGAGTTGCAAAAGTCTGCATAGGAAGAGTAGGTCTTTGTTGTAAAGGAGGAACTGAGGTTCTATTCAACTTTGTTGTCCTCTTATTGCCTGAACCTTTCGATCTTCTTGTGGCACTTTAATCACAAAATATTGAAGAGATTTGTTTGGAGTGGTGCCCTAAGAGGGCCACAAGAATGAAGGTCTTAAAAACAAGATATGAGCCAGACCTTTCATTGACATGTAGTTTCTTGAAACAAGGGAAATTTTACCAAAATATTTCACTGTTTTGTGATGAAGAACATAGAAGATGGTGAATTTTGGAGCTCGGTATTGCAGAGATTAACTTCATTATGACATCTAAATGGATTCGGAATCACTAGATAATAGGCTTGTGCTTTGACATCCTAATTGTAGGATAAGGTCACTATTTTTAGAGCTCCACACATCAAAAGAATGCTCAGAGTTTTGCTGTAAAATAGAGGTCGGGATTAGCATTTTATTCTTTCAGTGTTACTACAATAATTCCAACAATACTTCTTACGGTCAGCAACTACCCCATTCACAGCCTTAAATACCTTTACTAGACTGTAGATTACCTTCAACCAGTCCCTTCAAATGCTGGTAGCCCATAAGCCTTCTTCTAGGCTTCAAAACCCACTACACAGCCTCATGATAAAGCAGCCCTGACTGTGGCTTTCTTTCTGTAGATTCTCGGCCTCCAGTACAGGGTTCTTAAGCCCTATGGCCTAGCTGTAGGTGACCCAAACTAGTGCGGATTGCTACAAGGAGAATGACACCTTCACAATAATCCCAAACTGTCATCAAAATCACCCTTAATAGGTGCAGCTTCTATCTACTTGAACTCAGACCTATGATGATCATAGAATAATAGATGGAATTGATTCATCTTTTGAGTATTTATAGTTCTCGGTCTTCTATCTACATTCCAATATTTGGTTGTGGCTATACAAGAAGTAGACAAGTGCCTGCGAGGATCTAGAAAGAGAAGAAAGGAAGGATGTAGATGATTTGCAAATATTTGCTTCAAACACTAAGTATGGAGTAGGGACAGAACATGATCAAAAAGAATAATTTACAAAGGTTGTAGTTGATGATTTTGATGGTGCATGTGTTAAAATGGACAAGGACATTTTTTCAATAGAAATTAAGAATTCTAAGAACATGGAAGAAATTGCACAACCACCTGCATTATTGAAAGATAATCTATCACACAAAGAAAACTGTCCAAATCAACAAATAAGAAGAGAAGTCAGCGGGTGTATATCTACTTGACGGCCTTTCATAATTATCCCAACTTCATGTGGATCAAATTTGAATTGACAGAGGGGTCCCAGTTAAATGAAAAATGTGGAAGAATTTTTTTCATCTTTTGAATGTTAGAAGACTGCAGAAAGAATAATAATAAAATGGAGGGGAGAAAAAACACCCGTTTGTAGCCAATCTCTTAAGACACAGGTAAGGTGACAAGGGACAAGCAGTAAAATAATTCTTAGGAAATATGATGTGAGGCTGCTTGGGAACACTGGAAAATTTATGGGATTAGATGAAGAAAAACTGGTGATAGAGGAGGAAGAATGCCCAGTGTCTACTTTCACTAGTTCTGAAGGAGAAGCTTGTGAATTGATAAATGAAGCTTGTGGAAATATAGAATCTCTTCTTGAGAGTGTTTTTAATGAACTATATTCCCAAAAGGATACTCAGTTAGATAACAACTTGCAGAGAGCTATGCACGCTCACAATCAACATAGTATGGCGCATTGTGCTGATTATCTCCAACTAGGATCCATTTCAGAAAAATGAATCATTTTTACATTTGAAATTGAAGAAATAGTCAAACTGCCCTCCAAAAACTTGTTGTCCTCCTTTGAAAATTCCCTGGGAAGTGCTTTTCAACAAGATTTACATTTTATGGGTAGATATGTGCTGAAAAGTTAAAATAGATGAGACAATTGTTGAGAAAGAATGCCCATCTATCTATCAAACAACTCGGTTTGGAAAATTTTCATATATAATTGGTGATCTTCCTGTTGGAGATTACTATATTCACTTAACAGAGATCATATTCACAAATGGCCTATCTAGGATGTGAGGTTTTAATGCCTTTATACATCAGGATACGATTCTTTTTGAGCTTGACATATATGCTTGGGTTGGTTCAAACACTCCACGTGTTTTGATGGATACCCCAGCACAAGTTATTGATGGAGGAGCTCTAACTCTTAAACCTGAAGCAGTCACTAGTAGCCCTATTGTATGTGCCAGCTGCATTAGAAGGGGCGTTCTTTTCCTTGATTTTCCTCCTGTATTATAACTTCAGTTGAAATGATCTGAATATGATTTTCTGCGAGATACAATGATCTAGATAAATGACCAATATGAATTTCCAGGTCAACTTGACTTGGACAGGGACAACGATGAATATATTTCTCCAGATGCAGGAGACTTGTTGAAGTTGTTGGATGTATCTTTAGATGAAAACACATTACCAACTACATATGGTGAACTTCGACCTCCTCTTGGAAAGAACTGTTTAAAGATAGTGGAGTTCATTACAATCCCACTAAGGATGGGCAGTGAAGTTACTCAGTAGGAATTATTCAAGCTGGGTGTTATTCAAACGATTATACATCTGCCTTTTTATTATCCTTTTAACAATTCCTTGCATCATCAAGTGGATATATTCATAGTGTCATGTTTAGAGAGAAATAATACATCTCCTATCAAGCATCTCCTTTGGGATTGTAACTTAATTGAAAGTTTTTTAGCAATAGAAAGAAATCCCACTGTTCCTATTGATCAGAATAAACCAAAAAAAATATTAACCAGGAAAGGTTGCACCAAGAATATGGAACATTGGTCACTTTACATGAATTGAAAACAAGCTTACTCAGTTGGGAATAAATAATATCTTGATATAGTCATTGTTGCAGAGAAACGATGAGTGCACAAAATGGGAAACAAATGTTCCTTGAAAATTTAATGTAGCGGCGAACATTGTCCATTGGACATGTAAACGATCAACAGTACACAAATGGACTATAGTTGGTGATGAAGATGATTTTCGTGGCAGAGATTATGATAATTCAACAATGGCCAATAACTTGAGTCAAGTATTCTGATATGGAATGTTTGACAGTGAAGATGGGGAAGAGGCTCGTGGAGCCATTGGTAGAGACAATGAGGATGTCTTCTTTGATGATGATTCAGCAGAAGTGGTTGTCTTCTCTCTCAGAATGGGCAGAAAATAGGATGGTGTGAGGCTGAGAGAGACGATGTTCACCAATACAAATTGGTTTTCCCTTCAAGACGACATGCATACTAACTGGTCAGTGCTGACATCTCTTGTTTCGTCATCTCCCAGAGTAGAGGATGGTCAAACAAAAAACATAACAACATCAACTAATACTGGTGGTAATAGTAGTAGTAACGATGAAATTGTGTTAAAAGATATAAAAAGATCAACTAATACTGGTGGCAATAGTAGTAGTAATGATGAAATTGTGTTAAATGATGATGGGAAGTTGGTAGGTACAAAAGGAAGACCAGTGCCAAACATGAACTTAGGACAAATGGGGTCGAAGGATATTTAGAGAGTTGGAACAGATTTGAATGGTGATGAGAGATAACGTTGTTACAACATGCTAGGATCTATCTATGAATGTTGTTTCAGATTGTATAAAATTAAGTAGAGGGCCCTTCCAAGGGTGCTCCACGTACATATGCATGGCAACAAAGAGGTGACCTTTCTATAAACTAGGATCTACCCTACCTTTCACTTAGATGATAGCAATAAATCATCCAATTTAATAGCAAGAATCAGCAAGGGAAAAGCATAGGAAACACCTCAATAGACATCCTTGTTTAGATGGCATATTTTCCCCTTTAATCAAAGCCCTTTACAGCAGAATAGAAGTGTAATTTCCAGTCAATAGTAACATTAATATGGATTGTAGCCCCTTTTGATGTGGCATGCCTCCACATATTTGCTTGTGCCTAGGGAGATGTGAACTGTTCTCTCAAGAAAAAAAATATGCATGAAACTGTCTGGATAAAGGCTTCAAAAGGTGCCCCCAAATATGTGAAGTAACACCTCAAAAATTCCCCAAATATGTGAAGTAACACTTCAAAAGATGATTCATAATAAAGAAAAAGGCCTAAAGAGAAAAAAAATTGGCTATCAAGCCAACCTCCTCCATATGAAGGCTGCTTGGGTAGGTCTTCAATGTGGATCAAGGCCTCATACAACATGAGGGGTAAGAGGCTCAATCAAAAGAACAGTAGGGAGAACCTAGCCAGTTTAGGATCTGGAAGATTACATTTATTATTGGAAAGGAAATGTGTCATGAGGTGAAGGAGATCTTGGTAGGCTTGGGTAATGATCTTTGTGATTTGTATGGCTATGTCATGGATTTTCTAAGTGGATTTATTTTTTAAAGGAAATGGTATCATAGGTTTTACTAAGCACTTTGATATTGATACTCAATAAAGTAGACTCCTCATTGATAAATTGGGAAGATCTGGAAGGCATCTACATTCAGTAAGCCATTGGATTAATACTTGCGTATTCAACGAGAAGCATTCTTTTTGGAGTTCTAATACATCATAGGCAATCTTTCAAGAATATTCACATTAAGAAATCTGCATTGTAGCTGTACATAATTCCATATGGCTCAATTTGTATGGAGGGCTAGACAGTGTCCAAATTTGAATGTGGATGGTGTGGTACTACAATACTGATTTTGGGGTTTATCACCTTGGTTTGTATTGTAAGTTAGTTGGACTCTACCATCTTGTGACAGAGTCTAGCATGATGAAATACTGGCAAAGCTGGTTTTGCCTTTCTTTTTGGTGAAATAATAAGACACCAGGAATCTATGGTTAGCTTGATTTCTTGATGTGGAACATTTTTTGGAAGGGGTAGAGGTAGCCAATATAAAATTGATACTTCTAGTATGGGATATCCTTAGTTTAATGTATTCATTATGTTTACTCGATTTTGTTGTTTTATTTATTTTTCATCTCACAATTATATTCAAGGTGTATGTTCTATTGCTTTTCATCTACTTTTCGTTACATGGAAAGCACTTAATTGCATACTAAATTCTAGTGATGTAATCATATTATTAAAACTAGGTCCCCAACGTACGCCAATGATTTATCCTGACAATTTTCAAATTACAATTTTGAACCATGTGAGGCCTGCCAAGGTAAAATGCATGGTATTCAAATGTCTCTTAAAATTCGGAATAATAAAATCAGGGCTCTAGCTTTGATAGGATGAGTAGCTAAAACACGAATGTTAGAAAGAAATTTTTTCATAAAGATGCAGTGCCCGATGGTTGATGAATTTTCCTTTGCAATCTCAATCTCTCTCTGCGTAGCTTGTAAAAAAAACCCAAATTAAATAGTGTTGAAAGCAAAAGAACAAATCATAGAAATAAACCCCAGCCAAAGAGACCCTTATTCCTCACTGTCGTCAGAGAAACAACAGAAACTCTGATATTCATGAAAATATTAACTATTCAGGCACTAGCACTGGATGTCAACTCCATCTCCATCCCAACAATGATGATTGCAAACCATTCTCCTAATGCTCTGCAATACGACTGATCATAGGGTCGAATCTAAATTGGGTATTTCAATGTGAACACACTAAAACAGAGAAAGGAGAAAATGTGCAGAAAATGTATCAAAAATGCAGTGTAACAATCAAACAAAGTTTGGAAATTGATAGTTGAATTGTTAGGTTGTTGAGAGACTGTTGTTGCACGCTGCCTACTACAGTCGCCTATGAGCCTACGCACGCCCCAAGCTAGGGCTTCCCTCGCAGCCATGGAGGTTTTGGGTTCACCCCAGGTTCCTCCACCCCTCCTCCTCCATCTGTTGCTGATGCATTCAACTTACTGCTGGCTTCGATGCCGAAGAAGAAGAAAACTAAAGCAACCAAGTTTGTGAAAAAGCTGGATGATATTCTACAAATATCTCTTCCCCCTGAGGGTATGATACAGGTAGCTTTGTCTCTGGCAGATCGCACTCTCATGGGACAGTTCACAGGTCTCTAGCCCTCCCCAAAAACCAAGGAGAACTGGATTGTCAAGAACTAGACGTCGTTGATCAGGAACAGTGTAACCTCGTATTTCTTGGGGAGAGGTTATTTTCTGTTTGAATTCATCTCAAAAGAGGATAAAGATCCGATCTTTCAGAATGGACCCTACTTCATGGGTCCTCAAGGCCTATATCTCAACAAGTGGATGTTAGATTTCGACCCAGTAGTTGATGTTCCAACTATTCTTCATGTGTGGGTTAGGTTGTTGAATCTCCCGGTGCATTGTTGGAACTGGGATTCGCTAAAGCACATAGGAAATGCCCTGGGTAAATTCATTGATCCGGAAAATAACACGAACCAATACGATTGTGCCAGAATATGCATTGAGGTATATCTAGAGGTGGGCCTTCTAGAGGCAATAAAAATCAATGTCGGCAATTGGACCCATGTGCAAAAGCTAGATTATAAGCATCTTCCCTTCAAGTGCCGGAAATGCCATGTCTACGGTCACTTTTCTAGGGGTTGTCTGAGTAATGGAGAGGTAGATAAAGGGAAGGAGGAGGGCTGGAACCAGGTCAAGAGGACAAATACCTCCCATAAATCCCACAAATCTGGCGTCCCAAATGGTAAAGGCCCCCGACCGGCTTCTATTCTTCAAACCCCTCCCTCGAATGGTCAAGAAAACAAATTTGGGCCCCTAAGTTCAGCAATAGAGGACACCTAGGAGGTCATGATGCATAAGAAAGGATCCCCAGACAAAGGGACCCCTTCAGGCTCGAGGCAAGAAGAAAGTTCCACAGATAGATCTAAAGAAAAACATGCAGAAGTTGAGGAGGAAGAACAAGTATCGAAGGATTCAGAGGAGCAAGGAGAAATATGGGATTCACAAACTTCGGCTAGAAGATCCAGAAGAGGCCATAAGTCTTCCCATGAAAGGAGAGAACAGGAAACCTACAAAGATAAGCTCCAGGGAAGTCAACCAACCCTTGAGAAACTCTTAGTAAAAACACCAAAGATGACAAGAAATCAGACTCAAGGCTCCAAGGGAGCTCATCACACCCAAAAAAGTAAGTGACGAAGGTTGTCTCCTGGAATTGCAGGGGTATGGGGAGTAGAGTTAAAGAATAAGCCATAAGAAGTCTTCTAAGGATAGAAACCCTAGACATACTTCTCATTTAGGAGACTAAAATGGAGAACAAAGACTTCCTCCAAATAAGTAAGAAATTTTGGAATAAAGGTGGACGACAAGTAGCCTTTGCTCAAGGAGCCTCGGGCGGGCTGTGCACTCTCTGGAATATTGATAAATTCTCGATGGTCAAAGAGATCCTAAACACTCACTGCTGTTCTTGAAACTTTAGCATATTCACACAAAATAGATCATTTGTCTTATCAATGTGTATGTCCCAGTAAATGCAGGGGAGAAAAAGGCCTGCTGGGACTCCATCAGAAATCTATCAGGAATGGAGAATCTGGAAAATACCATCATTGTTGGCGACCTTAATCTCACCTTGCTTTTGTCAGAGAAGCGAGGAGGTAATAGTGTAAGGGATTCGGCGAGGGAATGGGTGGAGGACCTCATGCAGGACATGGACTTGCTTGACATCAAGCCCTCTATTGGTAAGTACACCTGGTCAAATAAAAGATTTGGTCCAAGGCATATTGCTGCAAGGTTAAATAGATTTCTCGTTCAAAGTTATTTTCTCCTATTAGGATTAGAGGCTAGAATGCACATTCTCCCTTGCAACATTTCTGATCATAAACCTATCAAAATTGAGCTGCTGGCCCATCTTGATCACGGCCCTATCCCATTCAGATTTAGTCCTTTATGGGTCAAGGAATCGAACTTCATGCATATGGTCAAGGAAATTTGGACGTAGCCAGTCAAGGGCTCCTCTTTCTGTGTTTGGTACGAAAAGCTCAAAAGAGTGAAAGTTGTTCTGAAAAGTTGGGTGAAATCCCTTCCCAACACTACAACTGAAAGAAAAAAATTTCCAAGACAGCCTTGAGCTCCATCACTTGTAGTTAGAAAATGTAGAAATTACAAAAGAAGTTATAGACAGGGAGGCAGAATTACAACAACAATTTCATAAGGCACATCTGGCAGAGGAAGAATATTGGAGACAAAAATCTCGCAATCTTTGGCTAAATGCGGGAGATAGGAACTCATCCTTCTTCCATAAGAAAGCCCAAGCACGGAAATGATTCAAGTCCATCTTAGAAATCAAGGAAGAGACCATTACTCATAACGATATCATTAGCATTAAAAGGGCATCCTTCTCTTATTTTAAAAATCTGTATAGTTGTAATATTTCCAATTAGCAATAGCTAATTGGAAATATTAATTTTGATTACCTTTACTTTAATAAGTTAAGTTAGAAATAAAGTGGGTGAAGCGGACACTTACTCACACTTAGGATAAAAATTATTTCCTAAAGTCACTTGAGGAGCATGTTTAATTGGCAGCGTGGGGCCTAGAGGCGAAGTGGTGGCGCAGGAGAAAGGGACAGCATGGGCAGTGTGGGACCAAGCCAGCACAGAGAGAGATGGACAGTGTGGATCAAAGGGACAGCGCAGTTGATGGTGGGGCCTAGGTGAGAGAAAGGCTCTCCACGCATAGAAAGGGAGAGGGTCTCCTCATTTCCATTCATTCTGATTATGCATATTTTTAATTTTCTTCTTGACATTGAGCACGCTTGATGTTGAGCAATGTCTACACATACTGTTCAATACATCGGGTGTCTCCATGCAGAGATCCCAACCTCAGCCCAGGGACTTCGAGTGCCTGCTCAGGTGAGGAGTTCCATCCTTATTTTTTCCAGGAGAGTAGCAGCAACCACAGTTGGAGCATTCACTGGAATAGATAGCACAGTCAGTGAGAGGGAGGACGCAGTCTTGGAAGGAGGTAGTTCCGGATTGGAGGTTTATCACGGATTTAGCCCGGGAGAGTTGGAAAGGGGTTAGCCCTTCCCTATTCGACTATTTTGGTATAGTTGGGGGTCATCATTCTCAGCAGATCATTTGGGGCCAGCGTAGTCAGTTTGGGATAGCGTAGTGCCTCAAGGGAGTCATTTTTGGAGGTCAGCCATTTCCAAAAATCTCTCTATGCTTTCTGGGTATTGTGTGGAGAGGCCATTCCCAGAGTTTCACAATTTTCTGAGGGGAGAAACCCCAAATAGTCCTTCCATTCCAGCAGTAGTAGCACCAGCACCAAGAGCACTTGAGATTACACAGTCTTGTGATAGCAGCCATTCTGGGTCATATCCTAAGAGTATTTCTACGCTTTCCTAGTGCAAGCCAAGGTGCGATCATTCTGATTACCTTTTTACTCATTTTCATCTTTCAGTATTAATAAAATGGCTCAACGTTCTCCATATTGGTTATTGTTCATGTGATATCTCTCTAGTTGTTGTTTTTATTTGTTTATGTGCTTTATATTGCTGTCTATTTCTACTTGGAATATTACAGTGGTATCAGAGCTCATAGACTTGGCTCAGACTGTGGAGTAGATTGCCTATGACACCAGAGGGAAGGCAATACATCTGTTACAGAGGAAGGAAGTATAGAGAACAAGAGTGGATGTTAGATATCATCTTTTGAAAGGGTGACTGTGTTCCAATAGTGGACGCAGAAGAGGAGGAACCTATGGCGGACGGGAAAGATGTCGGGAAGGATTTTGAAGAACTCCTCCTCAAATCAGTTCAGGATTTGTCAAAATGGATAGAGGAAATGGTGCAAAAGCTCACGGCAGACCCTAGATAGCATGAAACCCAAGAGGTTTCTATACTGGAGAGGGATCGGGAAAATCCCATCATTTGCAGGAGCACCTCACAGCGTAGCAGATGGCATCACATACACCCCCACGTTCCACGATTCCCACGTTTCTTACAGCAGATACTGGGGCAGGAGCACAGCAGGAGCAAGAACCGGCTCACATGGGAGATTACTTTTCCGAGTATCAGTCCTACGGATAGGAGTTCAGAGATGCCCTCACATTTCATGACTTTGTCCAGCTCAAGCAGGATAGCAGACCCCACAACCATCACAGGGGGAACAAGCATTCACATGATGGGGATATGAAACACACTGTAGGCAGATTATACTTGCCAAAATTTGATGGATCAACCAAGAGTTCAGCGAAGGCTTGGGTGGAAAAGTTGGATATATATTTCCAGCTTAACCTAGCCATCAAGGTGGTAGCACTGCACTTGGATGGGGAGGCCCATGATTAGTGGTTTCACAAGATGGCTACGCTGGGAATCTCAGGAGTGATGAAATATGCAGAGTTTACATGGTGGGTGATTGAGCAGTTTGATCGGAGGGATCCAAAGGAGCACTTTGTTGAGCTGACCAAGCTCAAGTAGACTGGAAGTCCAGATACTTACATTTTAGAGTTCTTGAGACTTTTCATGATGGTGCCTGATTTATTTGCCGCTTGGATGATCTATATGTTCATCTACAGATTGGTAGGGCCTCTTTGGGGGTTAGTCAGGTTGATGAGGCCAGCTACACTCCATGACATAGTTGGGAGGGCCAGGGATTTGTAGGATGCATTACCCCAGACTAGATCTCCTTTTCCCAGAGACTATCATTTCAGCCGAAGGGGAAGGACATGAGGGTTGCACCTCCAAAGGGGAACCCGAAGAAAGGGCCTCTGGATGATGATACTAGGAGATATCTGAGGCGGAAGAGGCTATGTTTCACATGCCAGGAGCCTTGGCCACCAGGACACTATTGTGTCGCAGGGAAGGCACATTACATTGAGGTATTCTCTGATAGTAGTAGGGAAGAGGAGGAGTATGAGGAGATAGAGGTATGAGGTAGTAGTACAACGCAAAGAGGGGATCATCTGCCACCTCCACCACCAGGAGCAGGAGGTGCAGCTTTTGCAACTACTGGGGGAGCCCTTGCATCCTTGTGGGGAGTTCCCAAATACTTGACACTACGTTTCCGAGGCACGGTGTAGGGAGAGCGTGTCTCAGTATTAGTGGAAAGTGGGGCCACCCACAATTTCATTGATGCCCAGCTGGTAGAGCAGAGGGGCATATCGATAGAGAGCTTTGATGAATTTTTAGTACTGGTTCTAGGTGACCGGACCATGCAGTGTGTCAGGTATGTGCCAGCCTTGGCAATGACTATGGGGACGTACACGCTAACAGATAACTTCTTCGTGGTGGACATTCCAGACAAAAACGTCATACTGGGGGTGCAGTGGTTGATCACGCTGGGGAATATCAGCACTGATTGGGAAACCTTGGAGATGGAGTGGACGGATAAGAAGACTGGGAGGCATGAGAATATTTGGGGTATGCACACCATATGGAGGCAAATTTCCGGAAGGGGGACATAGAGTGGGTAGTGGAGTTGCGTGTTTCAGAGGCAGGATCTACAGGGCAAGCCGTACACCCAGATGTACAATCCATTTTAGACAGGTATGCCACAGTTTTTGGAGAGATACCACCAGGGCAGCCACTAGATCGGGGGTTTCAGCACACGATTGAGCTAGAGCAGGGCATCCAGGCTATCATCACTACACCTTATAGGCATCCCAAAGCCTATCGAGATGAGATTGAGAGGGCCATCCATGAGCTCTTAGCTCTTGGACACATCCGTCCTAGCACTAGCCCCTTTGCTTCTTCAGTAGTGTTGGTGAAGAAGAAGGACGGAACATTGAGGATGTGCATTGACTACGGGGCCCTGAAAAAGAAGACCATGAAGAACCGATACCCCATCCCATGGATCGATGATTTGATGGATGAGTTGAGGGCGTCCAAGTTCTTCTCAAAGATTGATTTGAGATCCGGGTAACATCAGATTCGTGTGAGGGAGCAGGACATTCCCAAGACCGCTTTCAGGTGTCATTACGGCCATTTTGAGTTTTTGGTGATGCCCTTTGGGCTAACCAATGCCCCAACCACTTTTCAGTCATGCATGAATCAATCTTCTGCATTCACTTGAGGAAGTGTTTATTAGTGTTTTTTGATGACATTTTGATCTATAGCAGGACATGGGAGGAGAACCTCCAACACATAAAGGCTATATTAGACTCCCTATCTTCCCCAAGACTGCCTTCAACAAATATTGGCTACCCCTGTTAGAGAAATTGAAGATCAAGATTCAGGCCTAGGGTTTCTCCTGGCTTAACCTTGCAGGTAAGTTGGTGCTCATCAAGGTTGTCCTCAATAGTCTCCCAATTTTTCAATTATTTGTTTTGTTGGCTCCTTCTTGCATTCTTAGGAAAATGGAGGACTACATCTGGAAATTTTTTTGGAAAGGGGGCAAACAGAATGAGATGAAAATCCCTCTTGTCAGCTATGAAAAAGTCTCCAAGCCCCTGATAGAAAGTGGTTTGAATTTCAAGGATCTCTACACTCAAAACGTGGTTATGGGAGAAAAAATAATTTGGAGGATTATGGCTCATAATCCTGGTTGGGCGCAATCTGCGTTATGGAAGAAATATTTCAGAGGACAAAGGTCTCGCTGTTTTGATAGACCTCTCCCCAAAATTGGATCGCTCTTCCTAAAGCTCTGTGCTAAATCCACTCCTTTGATCAACCTCCATGCGTTCTGGAAACCTGGGAATGGCAAACGAATCAATATCTAGGAAGATTACATTATGAATAATGCTCCTCTTGCTGAAATTAGCTCACTACACGTGCTGCATTCTTGGATGTCCAATGCTAGCTTCTCAACGCTGTGTGGACATCTTGTGCTGGGAGAATTGTGATTGGTTGATTTGGAAGCTCCTTCACGTGCCAACGAAATTGAAGAAAGACTGTGCAGTCTTATTCACGTTTTTGAAGGGTATGGCGCCAATTCATGCTAGGAGACTCGACATTCATGGTTGGGGTTCGTTGTGGGGAAGCTACTCTGTGGCGCGGGGCTATATAAAACTTATGGAGCATCCCCACGTCCCTCCGAATCCTACGCCCTTGAAGTCGATATGGAACCATACATCCATTCCTAAAATTGATTTTTTTTCTGCTAGCTATTGTGCCATAACAGAATCCTGACAGAAGATAGATTGCAGAAAAGGGGATATTATGGGCCTTCCAGATGTATAATGTGCATAGAAAATGAAGAGAATTCCCACCATCTTATGCTGGAATGCAAATTCGCAGCAAATATCTGGCATGAGCTTATTGGTCCTTTGAGAATCAACTTCACATTTCCCAGCTCCATCATTGATTTGTTTGCAAACTGGCTGCTCAGATATCCAGGAGCCATTCCAAAAAATAAATACATTAAGGCTACCTGGCTCTCCCTACCAAAGATCATTTGTTGGAAAATTTGGCTTGAGAGGAACAAGAGGATTTTCAAAGATAAAGCACAGAATGTTGTCATGATCAAGATCAAATTCCAGTTGAAAGGAAGCTTGGGAGATCAGTTGGATAATACAAACTTAAGTCAGCAGGATATTGAATGGGGTGCCATATTTGACCTCCAGTTTCATGAAGTAGTAAGGTTAACCAACCCAACCAAAGAATGGAAAATTAGAGTCTATGAGAAAGACTTCTCAAATTGGATTAACAAGCAATCTAGACACTCTTTATTCTTTTATGGGGTTGCCAAAGGAAATCCAGGAAATGCTGGAGCAGGAGGAGTCATAAAGAATACATAACGCGGAATTGAGCATAGTTTCACGTGGGGCTTGGGACACAACACCAACATTCAAGCTGGAGCGTTGGCTCTCATCCAAGGCCTCAAGCAACTCAAAGACTTTGGCCTCAAAGAGGTAAATATATTTGGTGATTCTCTGTCCATAATTAAAACTATAGTGGACAACTCTACCCCTACAGATTTCAGGTTCACAAGATTGATGTCAAGAATCAAAACACTGGCTAAATCTTGAAGGCTATTATTGGCCTACACTATTTAGAGTCACACATATGTGCGTAAATGTTCAATCTGCCAAAGGTGTGTTCGAAGAGATTCATGACCATCCGCACCATTCCAGCTCATTGTGATAGAAAAGTCTTTTCAATAGTGGGGCCTAGAAGTTGTTAGGGAGATCACTCCACACTCTTCAAAGAAGAATAAGTATATTATCACAACTGCGAACTATTTTTCAAGGTGGGTTAAATTTGTGTCACTTATAAAAGTGAATGGTCATGAGGTAATTCGTTTTCTCAATCAAAATATTATTACTAGGTTTTGTGTTCCCTCCCTTGTCTTTGGTAGCGCAACTTATTTATCATCATTAAATTTGTATGATTTTTATTTGGAGAATGGAATTGTTTTAAAACATTATGTTAACTATTATTGCCAAGGAAATGGCATAGATGAATTTACAAACAAGAAACTAATCAGTATCATCAAGAAAATCATGCTCACACAACATATAAACTAGCACAACACTCTAACTAATTCTCTCTCAGGTGATCAGGTTACTCCTAATCCATGTCTCTTCACTTTCCCTTACTTCCTTGTGTACAAAAAAAAAAGAAAAAAGAAGAAGAAGTAAAAGTTATCATACCACCCAACCTATACCTACCCACATTACAATTTTCTTAAGAATAACATAGTAGGTCATGCATAGTTATGAAAAGTATAATTGAAACCTTACTGAAATTTGAGGAAGAAGGAAAAATGCCAAAGAAAAACTTGCCTCACACTAGAACCATATCAAGAGATGGTTCGACAAGAAATCCACTGGTAAAAATGAATTTAGTGTAGGTGATATTGTCTTGAAATGGGATAAATCCCATGATGACAAGGGAAAGCACACCAAGTCTCATGTCCTTTGGGTTGGTCGATGCCAAGTCAAGGAAGAAATTTTCCAACATACTTATGATCTCCAAATCCTAGACGGAAATATTGAATGTCTTCCTATAAATTTCCAAGACCTAAAATTTTACTTCACATAGTACCTCTTGTAGCTTCCATATTTTATTTCTACATATTTCCTTCCTGCCATTTCCATTTCATGCCTTTATTTTCTTGTATTAAATTTATTTTCATGTCTTTTATTTATGAATTTTATTTTTTAGTTCCACTAAAAAAACTCTTGTACATAAATAAGGCCTTGACTATGAATAAAGAGTTTTGGGACATCGTCAATAAGCTTAAGGTGTTATGTAGACCGTGGTATAGATTCAACCATTGGCTAGATTTAGACCTATTTCCATTGTTTTAACTTGAATATATTTACAATTCGAGAATATCCATAAGGAAAATACAAAGCAGAATTTGTGGAAACCCTAATTAGCTAGAGCACCCTCTATCATTAACTGGATATTTATTACTTGAATTGGGTTTTAGATTCATATTGTGTTCTTAACAATTTGACTTTGTGTTTAGAGAAGGGAAAAGGTGAAAACTCATGGTGAGATTTTTTTTTTCAAAAAAATCTTAAAGTCTTTGATAGAAAGGAAAAAACTCTCATACCCATAAAATGAGTAAGGATCCCTCGTCCAACCTAACACAATGAAATCCTCAAAAATGATTCCAATTTTCATGTAAAAGAAAAGCAATTAAATCAATGTTAAAGGGTTGAGAAAATATTCCTATGTAGAGAGGTGATGCAAGCAACTTCACTGGGGGGTGTTGAACAGGCCTGTTGGCAGCAAAGCAATGTTTTATATTCCTTGAGTGACTCTATCGGGGTTATGAAAAGGCCTGCTGGTAGCAGAGAAACACAAGAGACTTATTTGAATTATGAGTATCTGCATCTCACACCTTCACTATCTTGATCCCCTATTTAAGCCACTAATATCTTCTTATAACATAAAAAGTGTATTTAAAGCAAGTCAATCAGAATTTTAAGCAAGTCAATCAGAATTATAAAGAGATTGCATCCACTAAAGAGTTTTCATGATAAAATTAATGGGATTCATGGGTCTAGGAAAACATGTCACAGGATTAGACTTCATCTTGAAAAAAGGTCAGACAAAGATTCTGAGGTCCTACTAGTAAATCACCAATTGTTTTAGGTGCTACAAAAAGCCCAAATTTTCAAACTTTTTAAAATTTTAGAGACCCCCTTGCTCGAATTCCTATCATGCTATGCCTATGGTTTCCTAAGTATTAACTCTTTTATTGACCTAGCTAGGGAAAACATAGAATCTAGCAAATATATCCCTAAAATCTCATAGTTCGTGTTTTGATGACCTAGTAGCAAATCGTAAACGTAATTTATAGTGGCAACCTGACATTCCATTGAAATTGTGAACTGTGACCTACCTAAGCTCATTTCACTTATAGATCAAAAATCACATTTTGATCTCACATTGGTTCCTCGCTACATTATGAAATCATGACCAACAACCTCTTTGACCTCAATGCACACTATAAACATAAGGTCACACTTCTGACTTCTGACCCCTCCTACATGTGTCATCACTTTATATAATAAATTCACTCCATTTATATTTCCTCTTGTGTCTACGAAAGAACAAGAGGATCATCTTCTAGCTAGGTTGAGCGAATTGTGACCTAGTAAGTAACGTATGACCCCTATAATCATTACTTTGATATCTACATGCCAAGTGTTAAAACATTTCATTTCCCCATGGTCATGCCTTCTTATACTCTTACAACATGATTGTCTTCTTATTATATTTTAAATTTAACATTTAACATTCACCATTGACATGTGTTATTGAGTTATGCCCTAAATTAACCATCGATTATCTTATGTCTACAAATTTTGCATTTGTGATTCTATGTTTCCATACCCTAGTAGGCCACTTCATTAATATGGATTTTATCTGAAGTTTTTGATTATTCTCTTCCAATTCTCCTCCCAAATATATCCCATTGAATTGAACCCATAACTTAATTATATATAAATTCATCACTTGATGGTTCAAATTTGTTGAAAGTGCATTTTTCTCATTTTTGGGTTCAAATATTGTAATCACTGCTACCAAATAATATGTGTTTTCATGCTGAATCGACCCATGACAATTATTTTGTCCGTAGTATTGTCAAAATGAAATACTGCTACTCATTAATTATACAGAGAAACCCTATGTATTTCTTCACCACTTAAGCCACTAAGGCTTGAAAACTTCAATCAACCAATCCCACTAGGTAAGTTATTTTGTGAAATTTTTCTCACATATAGAGCCCAAGGATATTGGAGCCCATTGGTCAAAACCCACACTTACATTCCTCATTGGAACTAGATGTAAAATTTGAGATTTAAATTCTCTCTCCCTCACTAGTCTTGTAGTGCTAATCGCGTGTCTAAACCTCACCAAAGCTACAATCTATAGTTGTGATCTGCACTAAGATTCTAAATTGTGATTAAGATAAGGTTGCGATTCACATTCTTACTCTTTCTCACTAGAAACTACAAGTGCGACATGTGATATGATTGAAGGTTTCACTAATACATTGATATGGATTAAATGTGATAAGGTTATACCATCCCTTTAGGTTCCAGTCACACCCACAACCCTCAATAGCTTTGCAAATAAAAATTGTGACTTACCTTGCAAATTAAATTTGTGACCTGACATATAATTCAAATCCATGACCTGCTCTAAGGCTCTCACCTTGTCTAAAATGGTCAACTAAGCCTTGACATTCCAAGAGGTAGTCTTGATCTTCATATTTTATCCTACAATTAGAAATTATTGTTAACTTGAGCTAAAAAAATTTCATTCATGAATATCTTCGAAATGGGAGGTACCATCTATATAAATTTCCTTATTATCTCATCTTCCTCTAGAGAAATGTATTCACCATCATTAGAGGATCTAGCAGGATTTTTGGAAGGATAGAAAGTAGTATAGAAGGGGTCATAGATATCCCTCTAAAGTAATGATTTATCATGATACTCTATGTTTTCTTGACAAGGAAACAAAACTCTCATGGAGAGAAACATACTTGAAGTTTGAACAAAAATAGATCCCACATGATGAGGAGGATTTCCAAGTATTCATCAATGTGAACAAATCTTCGGCTACACAAGGTTGCAGTGCACCTAGAAGTTCTCTGATGTGTGGAGACCATAAAATGGATCCTTTAATGCACATATATATATTAGTGCACATTAAATGGTTATGATGAAGAAATTATGGAATCCTTCACTAAAACTAATAGTGTAAACTATTACAAGCTCCCCAAGAATCAAGAGGTTTTTAATACAAGATGGTACTCCAGAATTTATGGGTCATACCAAGATGTGTTGAAATATTGGTGGCAAGAGCCAAGAAAGTTCAGGCATATGGTGTATGGAGTCTACGAGACAAAATATCTCAATAAATTATATCAAATGACGGTCGTTATGTTGATTATATCAAATGACGGTCGTTATGTTGAGCAAGCTCTATGGAAAACTAGATGTGGCAACCTTCGAGGAAACTTGGGTCTTGTTAATGCATTCAATTGACACAAATGGAACAATTTTCAGTTGAGAAAACATACTTTCATCAACTCTAAAATCAAATTCTCATGCAACAAAGAATCTAGTTGAAAGATAGAAAACATACTTTTATATGGATCCTTACCTCATAGATGAAATGTGCGTGAAATGTGACTTTGAATGCCTAGAAATAAAATGGATCACTGAGGAAGAATCCCTTGTTAAAATATCTTACAAGATCTTATGGAGTACAAGCTACATGGGTATGTACGAGAAGATTAAAGAGTACTTTGTTTCCTATCTATATAGTGTATTATTCAATGATGAGCCTCCATGCATGTTAGAAAGGGACCATAATTCTCTTCATGATCTCACAAATTGGCTTCCAATTGGAGAGGCTACATATATCAGGGTTCTTGGTGCTTACAATCCTCCTCATGCTCTCCCCATCTTGGTTACAAATAAAGTGGTATTATAAGAAGTTTCTTACCAACTTACCACTGGATTATCTAATACTTTGGTGAAATTTAAGAAGGGACCATGGTCTGTCTTCCCATTGGACATGAGAGTGTACACGATCAAGAAATTTAATGCTGCATAAATGGAAGCCAAGGACCTAAAACTCTTCCATTTCGTTGATTTGAGTTACTATAAGTATAAACTAAGGGGTATTTTCTTGGTGCGTTGTAAATAAATTGGTTTGGTTGGACTTATTCTACATTCACTGATGAAGAGGAGTAAAAGATAAAAAAATAGTTATAATTCTTCCAGGGAACTAGAAACAGTCATACAAGTTGAGAATGACACTCTATAAATTTTGATCTTAGAAGCTAGAGAAACCTTTCTCAAGAGGAGAAGAGAGCATGAAGATGAAAGAGAAAAATGGAATAAGTATAAAGCATATAAACAACAAGCCAAAAGGAAACTATAATAGGAAGAAATTCATCAAAGGTAACAAGAAGAAAAGGATCAAAGAAAATGAGAGGAGGAAGGTCAACAAAAACAAGCAGAGTAAGAGCCGAGGAAGAAGAAAGAAGAAGAAGAGAACATGAGAAAGCAAGAAACAGAGAAGAAAAGAAAAGAATTCCAGATGAGAAATAAATTAGAGGAAGACAAGAAGAAAAAAGAGGAAGCAATGCAATAGAAGAAAGAAGAAGAGGAAATGAAAAGTAAATGATAAGAAGAATAACGAAGGCAATAATCTGAGGAAAGGAAGAGGAAGGAGGAAAAGGAAGCCAAGCAGCAGAAAGAGGCTAATTTAGCCAAGAAACACGAGCAAGATATACTTGCCAAAGAACAATAAGATAAATCAATAGAAAATAATTAGTAAAAGGGATTTGAATTACAATTGGAGCTTCCCACTTTAAACATTCCACAGTCTAGTCCTATCACCAGTGAGAATTTCTAGTTACAAGAATGAGGGATTACAAAGGAAGAAGAGAAAGAGGAATTGGATATCTCTAGACTCACCTTTTACCAAGTTCAATGTAATACCATGAAATAAAGGCAAAAATGCTTCGATAGGAACTCGGAAAAGATTATTTCAATTGTCATGGAAAGGGAAATTTTCATGAACACCACGATGAACCCTGGGATGATAGCTTCCATTGCAGCTACTTTTGTAAGTGCTACATAATTTAATATAAATCAATTGACCAAGGAGAATGAATATTTTAAGGAAAAGTTGAACACCTATGAGAAAATTATTTTACAATTACAGAATGAGAACCAAGCATTGCTCGTGTTGTTCTCCCAAAGTAAGGACCTATATACATCCATCTTGGAAGAAGTTAAAATTATAGAAGAAGCAATGGATCATGTTTATAATGAGATGATGACCTTGCATCAAGTTATGGATCCACTCCCAGGCATGCATAGTGAATAAAAATATAGACAAATGATGATCAAATTAGCCACCTCATTGGTTGATCTCATATATGAATGGACCAACCAATATCCTAATGCGCTAGAATAGCTCCCACGTAAAAATTAGATAGTTATATGGAATGATAAGGTTGTTGTCCATATCAAAATGTTGTCACAAGACAAATTGAACTAGGACTTGGATAAGGAAATAGCATCATATAATACCTTACATGGTAGACTATAATCTCTTACAGAGATGAACAACATACCCTCCATTGGTGCATTAGTTGAATCAAGATCTAAAGAAGAAGTCAAGCAACATATTTAATCATTACTGGATTCCATTAAACAAGTTGTTGCAAGAGGTGATTTGGAGGCTATAAAAGAGGTGATTTCTTAGTATGTATTTGAGCCTATAAGTCTATACACAAATAACATGATGTTATAAAAATAGGTAAGAGTAAAAAATCCAGCTTTGATACCAAATGCACTAGAGTGCCTTATGAGGCGTGGCGATGAGTTATAACATAAGATCCTCACACTCGCAGGTGAATACAAGATGTGAAAGTCATACCTATTTTGATACCTACATACACATTCTCTAGATCTATCCATTAGTAGATTAGTTGATTGAGACTGTTTTGTTTCTTTAATGTAATTTGTATTTTGTTAATAGTGTATTATAATTTAGAGAAGAGAGAGTCACATGGAATGTGAAAGGTCATAGGGAAGCTAAAGATTCATGAGGGTAGATGAAAGGTCATGGTAGGTGAATGGCCACCCTACCTTCTATAAATAAACCCTCATGGCTAGATATAATGGACCTTTTGTTTTGGACTCAATTTTTCCATATTGTTTGAGAGATAATAGACATGTTGAGGATTCAAGTAGTGCATTTGCATTTCCACTAGTGGATTTCATGGTCATTTCATACATGATGATGTTATCAATATTTCAACTTAATGTTTGAAGCTATTTCGGCCTGAGTATGCAATTCCTCGCATGTGTTGCCATGCATTATGACATTCTTCTTATGATGATATGATGGGATATGCTTTGATTTCAATGTGTTTATATTAAGTAATGTTTTATTGATTTAAGGAAATATCATTTATGGGATTGTATTCTTTCATTTTCTTTCATTTTGTTATCAATTATGAACTAATATACGTCCAATAAATAAATATTTATCTTATGCATGAATTTCAGTTGAAGTCTTTCTAGCATTGCTTCCTTTGAAATTCCTGCCATGTTATTTAACCGTTGTTATGTTCATAGTATTAACATGTTATATTTATGTAAAGTTTCTTAATGTGTTATTTTTGAAAGTTTTATTAATTCTCTATCGTTTGTTTCTAATTGTGTCCAAAAAAAACCTTTAAACAACATGGTGGCAGTTGGGTCCACATACCGAATGGTACTCTCATACCAAATAGTGTAGAGTCTAATTGGGATTTTGCACTGGGGATATCCCCTAGTTTTTGGCAGTAAAATTTGGCCCATCAACATTTTATTTTAGCTGCATCAACCTCCTAAGGGAAAGTTTCAGGCCCTAACTAGGTATGTGAATGTATGGGTGCAAAATCCCAAAGAATTGATGCTTAGTTTAACCTAAAGAATGGATGTGAGATAAGGTCCTGTATTGTATGATGGAAAGTGTTAAATATGAAATTAATATATATGAAACAACATTATCTCAATTATGGATTCCCAGTAGTGCCCCTCCTATACCGATTGGGCCATTAGGGAAGCTCCCACTAGATTAAGATCAAAGATTAACCCCCTATTTATGGTGAGAGAATAGGATCAAGGCCTAAACCATTCCTTCTTCCAGAACACCCCATAATCCAGATCAAATTCGCAAATACAAACAAGCATAAGCACCCGATTGTAAAATGATTAAAGTACCTTTTGAGTGGAAACCCACCTTCATTCGTGTGCTCATTTTAGATGGGTGAGAAGAATATAATTGATACAAGTGGTGGAGATAAAATGGCATATCATCAGCTAGTGGTGGTTTTCAGGGGATGCTGGCTATGTTGCTAGTCAGTTATGAAGTATAGGAGAAATTTGTTCTCCTATAGGCTTACCCATTTTGGTGGGTAACATTATGTAAAGCTACCACCTAGATTTTGTGGACCATTTCAAATCATTGATAGAGTGGGGCCAATGACCTAAAAATTGGCCTTGCCACCTATAGTGAAGGCTCATGATGTCTTCCATATCTCCTTACTTAAAAGGTATGTACATAATGCTCATCATGTGTTGATTGGTATGAGATAAACGTGGAATTCGAGGGAGAATTCCAGCCAAATGCAATGTGCATTTTGGATTGAAGGTTGATTGCACTCCAGAATCATGTAATTACACAACTCAAGGTGCATTGGAGGCACTTTAGACCAGATGAGGCCACTTGGGAGATGGATGAGTAAATGAGGGTATCATACTCATTTTTGTTTGTTATGTATGAAAAATTATAGAGATTTGTTTGTATATAAACCTCAATGTGAATTGTGATTGGGTATAGAACACTAAGGATGGTGCTCCTCTAAGGGGTGGGGTTTGTATGAACACTTTTGGTTTCCACCTCATGTAAAAAATTTCATATGTAATTTTAATTGTGATAATATGAAAATGATTAGACTGAGAGAGAGAGGGAATGTATTTAGAGCTTGGGAGGAGAAGCTTCTTGGGAATGGCTTGGGGAAATATATAATGTTTGAATATTGAATTCTAATATCCACCTATATCACTGATGCATTAAATAAAAAAGCTATAATAGCATTAAAATTTTCATATGGGCACCTTAGACAAGGATGAGTCAGTCCTATAAATCAGGGTAGTGTTCAACATGCAAGAGAAAATTAAGGAATTCAAAGAGGAAAAAAGAGTCACTCTCACAATCAGGAAGGTAGAAGAGACAGAGAAAGAAACATATACAAGAGTGGAGAAGAGAAAATGCAAGAATTTTGATGAGTGCATGAGAAGCCCAAACACAATAGTTGCATTGCAATAAGGAATATTGCACATTAACAGTCTTAAGAATTTGTGGTGATTAAGAAGGTTGAGTGATAGTGGACTCTATATTCTTGCTTAGCAAGTGGAGACACTAGGTTCTCTAGGAATTCTCTTGGTGTTTTCACAGGTGGAGAAACTGAAGGTGGAGTTTTAATTCCCATTAAAGCTATCAAGTGGGGGGCATTAGGGGAATTTTGAGGTCTAAAATGGGCCTCGTAAAAAAAATGTACGACAAAAATAAAATTTATAAGAACCAGTAGGATTCAACATGATGATGTCAACCATGGGGCACGATTCACCATTTTTGGAGTAAAAAATTAAAAATAAAACTACTTTTTCAACTCATATTTTCAACTTATCTAATTAAGTATTTACTCAAATTTAGAGTGGGATTACTTGTTGGATGAAAAATTTAATTCCTCATCCAATGAGTACCTATATTGCATACTTTCGATGGACCCTAATACACAAAAAATCATAAATACATAAAAAAACGTGATTGCAATCACGTTTTTCACGTATTTCTTATTTTTCGTGTAGCAAGCTCCATCAAAAGTATGCAACAGGGGTACTCCTTGGATGAGGAATCAAATTATGCATCCAATGAGTGTTTCTGCTCAAAATTTGATTAAACCCATAAGGAGATAACTTGAAAATACAAATTGATAATGTAATCTAGTATTATTTTATTATTTCTACTATTATTATATAATTTCTTTAGGAGGTCCATTTTAGACCTCAAAATTCCACTAATGATGGTGTGCTTTTGATTCTTGCTAGATTGAAAGTGGGGGCACTATGGGCTCTAGATTCTCGTTTTCTTACAGCTAGAGGCACTATGGGCTCTCGATTCCTATAGTGTGAATCAGGTTGAGACATTGTGGGCTCTGGATTCCCATAAGTGATTTTTTGGTGGAGCACTATGTGCTATACATTTATTTAAGAGATTATTTGGGTGGAGACAATGTGCTCTCTCGATTCCTGGTTGTCATGTGGAGGCACTGTCGTGCTCTAGATTCCCATGTGTCCTGATATGACTAGTGTGAAATTCCATTGAGCACTTCACTCCATATGCTTTGAATCTAGCTCAGCGGTGATTAAATGTAAGAAAGGAGAACATTGTAGTTGGCCTATGATTGGGAGGATAGTTGAAGTACCTCTCTCAGTTACCAATCCTCTCATGATTCAGATAATTTTCTTACTTGTATCTTGTAAATATTGGTGCAATATGAATGATGAATGATGATATTTCATAGTAATGGGTGTATCAACACTATCAATGAGGATATGTATTCTTGTGCATTGCAATGTGATGGTTTGGGAATGATTTCCATGATTGTAAGGGATTTACAGATCCCTGTGGCTATTAATAAACTCCTGAATGCATGGTTACTTACCTAGTATGTATGGTTATTTGTTGAGTTTAGCTATTTTCACTGTGTGTGATTTCTATTGTTAAAATGCACTAATATCATGGATAACTATTATGTATAGAGTACTAGAGTTCTTGACAAATTTGTATGCGACACTCTATACTAGTGATTCTAATAGTGAATGTTGTTGGGAACATTGATTTTTTTATTTCCTTGTTAAGACTATCTTTAAGGGAATGTGAGATTTATCCCCTTTATATTAATGGTGCAAATCATTGCTTGTCACTTGGAATGGCTTGATAATCCATTGCATTCCTTAAGACTCTAAGTCTAGGTGTCACTAAATGTCAGATTTGTGCTTGGGATGAGCCATCCTTGTTAAAACTTGTAATTGAATAGGGTCTATGGATATTGCGAATTATCCATATTTTATTGGAAATATTTATTTCCCAAAGAACATATATGTGCCTCAATAGGATGGGAATCAGGCATTACTGATGAGGCCATGAATTAATGAGAGTGTGGAATCGGGAAAGCTTTTTTCACCTATTGTGAACATTCACATTGTGTCATGAAAGGGATGCTAAGAGAATTTGGGGAGAAGTATGAGAGGTTGAAAGAGGGAAGGGGATGGGAAATTTCCCATCACCTACCACCAAAATTTTCCATCACATCGCAGAGGAAAGACAAGGTCCACCCTCTCATGAGTGCATTTGTGTTATTGATAGAGGGCAGGACAAAATGACCTTCCATCGTTAAATGGTAAGGTGTTGTTTTACATAGGGTTTTGGGACAAGGTGGGACCTATGACTTAATTTTAGGTGGTATATGCCACATAGGACACAAATGATGTGTACCTATAGTGACCTGGTGAATTTTACGATGTGGGACATTGTCAACATGACATGTGGCAGGAAGATATGGCCCTTGTGGATGGCTAAGTGGCCAATTTTTAGATTACATGAGGCACCACTGGAGGATATCGAATGGAAGGATGACATCACCTTGACATCAAAAAAATGCCATAGAATTGGGTAATCATGAGGTTAAGTTGGCATGACATTAAATGACATGTGGAGATGGTTTGGGGTACCACCTGGTTTGGTGTGCTAAGTGGTGTTGGCGAGTCAGCATGTGTGGTTGGGAGTCGTTTCATAGTGGAGCTTGATACATTAGAGGCGATTGTAGCTAAATTCTACTGTGGGGCGTGGAGTAAATAGAAGTTGGGGGACAATGATTGTCTCTGTGAGTTAATGTGAAAAGGTATGGCATGAGATAGAGGTTTCAATGGGATGTAATTATGAATAATTAGGGCTAAGATGCTATGACATGGAAGGTGCCACAGTGGGATTTTTATGAGGAAGCAGTGCCATGTGGGTGCCACATGGAAAATCCCTACTGATTTGGAAACGGTTATAGGGCCCAAATTCAAACAGGCATAACTTCCTATATAGAGGTCGGATTGATATGGAGTTTATATTGCAAGAAATGTCTCAATGAGTTAAACGTGATGGTGTTATCCAAGGTGATTTCCACACACTTTGGGTGAGAAGAATGTTTGTAACCGCATATTAATAATGAGACCATGGAGGTTGGGTTAATTGAAGGTAACACCTCCCACTAGGCTTGGGAAGTGCACAGGGATGGGAGGGAGGGTTATAACAATGGATTTATTTCCTTAGTTATTTCATTACACCTATATTTTCTTCAATACCATTTTTGAGACGAAAAACTCATTCAATCTCTCCTCCTAAATTATTTCTAATAAAATCATTTAGAAGCAACAACATTCATGAAAATTGGAAACCTTAACACTTTTCATAATTCTTGGTTATATACCATCAAACAACACATCAAGAAAACCAATGATATCGCCCACTAATTGACAATTGTTGTTACCTATCAATTATTGTTTTTGACAATGCCATGAATGAAAAATTTTAATAGATAACACTAGTTCTTTGCAAGCGTACTCTCTGTTCCAATCAAGTTTGTTAATGTTTCTTATAAACACAATATGCCCTTGTCCATGAGCTCATACTATTTAATAAGAGTTTCAATGTCTAGGTGCAAGCTTTGTTTGTTCAATGGGAATATTATAAACGATATTGTTTTGATGTTGATTACATTCCATATTCAAGTTGGTAATATGTTTATCATTGAAGTCTTTTAAATTTTTAAACAACAACTTTCTTGACGTTTCTCTTTGTATTTTCCTTATGGATAATTTGATTGGATATCTTCAACGCAAACAAAATATTGTGTGCAAAAGTCCATGTTGCTTAAATCTATTGGGTTTAAATACCAAGCCATGCATTGTTAGGCCCTGTAATTTATGTTTTGTTTGAGCGCACATCAACTATACATGGAATTGTTTTTGGAAAAAATATATTTCACTTCTTGATGTTATTTTTCTATAGACTCTTATGATAAGAGTCCAATGATGGGGAATGCTAGACATGAAAAAAAAATTCATTACATGTTGTTCAACTAAGCCCATTGTTATGTCTATGGATTCAAACTAGACAATATTAACTCTATGCTCTATGTAATGCATAAAACTTAAATTATCTTTTACACTGTTCACTAAGCCATATTGATGACATGGTTACTTGCAATTAACTCAACAAACATATATCATTTCAAGACAATTTTAGAAGGCATGTTTTATTGTCTTCAAAGGAATTTATTTACAACGAATACATTTTTAATCTATATGCTTATGATTAGATGAGTGCCAAAATTTTATCATTATGTTCTTCAAGATATTTGTTCCTACGAGAAAACTACAAAAACATTGGATCATTTAGTGAGAACATATAATAGTCTTTATTAAAATAGTTAACATCATATTTTTTAACATTATTGATAATTCCTCAAGAATCAATAACTTCAAAAAATTGACTACCACTATTATGCCAAATATGAATATTTCATAAATATCATTAACGGTTCATATACATCATTTATCTAGACACTTGAAGCCACACATATGGGGATAAAATTGTTCACCAAACCACTAAGCCTAGGAATACATATCCGTTAAGCCTAGGAATGAAGGAAATTTTTTAGTTAGGCGAGGTTTTTCACAAAGAGAATATACCTATAAAATATTGAGTGAGCATTCATTTTGAGTATGCCTTTTATTTCACTTTAGCTAAAATATAACTAGTGCCCTATTTTTCCTCTTCTTATTTTTCTTGACCTATAATGTATCCATCTGCATGGCAAGTGATTGCAAAATCGTTGCTTTCATTTCTTGTAGAAGTCATTGTATTTTATTCCTTACATGGAAAGTGATTGCAGAATCATTGATTTCATTTCTTCTAAAATTCATTGTATTTCATTCATTGTAAGTGTAGGTCGAGGCGCACTATTAAAAACCCCCCAATATGACCCCGATGTCAGGTATGTCACGTCCTCATACAAAATGTCGGCTTAAGTTTTAAATTAAAAAAAATAAAAAATAAAAATCGCATTGTACTAGAACATATATCAATTTCTAATACAATTATATATTATTTATATAATTTGAATGGATATTAAATTATATACGTGAATTTGAATGGATCATAAATTTACCTTTAACAAAAAAAATTACCACATTGAATTTCCAAATTAAGTAAAATTTTAAACATATTTACTCTTTATTAAAGTCAATACCATTTCCTAAATCAAAGGAAAAGATTTAATTCAACACAAACAATCAAAATCCAAAATCTTTTAATATTTCTTTTAATTAAATATTTGTAAAATGAATTTATACTTACTCCAAAGCTATGGTAAATAAATAAAAAAATATATAAACTAGATGTATGGTAAATAAATAAAAATTCTTCTTATATTTATTCCATAAACCTTTTTATATTTAAAAAAACTTTAAAAAGAGGTTTTATTTAGATGAAGCCTATGGGACAAATACCATGGGACAAATTAATATTGATACCATGGGCCAAATACCATGGGTAAATAAATAAATATAAAAGAGGTATAAAAAAGTATGATAAATAAATATAAAATATATATAAAGAGGTATGGTAAATAAATAAATATAAAAGAGGCATAAAGAGGTAAGGTAAATAAATAACAATATATCAAATAGGATTATAAATAAAAATGTAATTATATAACAAGCCTATGGGCCAAATACCATAGCAAAGAAAATGGGTATGGTAAATAAATAAAAATATAAATAAACTAGAGGTATGTTAAGTAAATAAAACCTCTTTTCATATTTACTCCATAATATGCTTTATATTTACAAATATTTATGCTCATTAGTTTACATAACTAAGAAGAAAGAGAGAGAGAGAGTTATAAGGGAGAGATGGAGAGAGAGTGTGTATGTTTAGGGGTGAGATAAAGAGACAAAGTAAGATGTATGGAAAGAAGGGGGAGAGAAGAAGTGAGGAGGAGAGAGGGAGGGATATAGTAATGTAGTTGGAGAGAGAGAGGGGTGGAAAGAGAGAGAGAAAGAAAGGGATGGGGGAAGAGAGAGAGAGAGAGAGATATGGGGGAAGAGAGAGGATTGGAGGGAAAAGAGAGAGAGAGATGTGGGAGAGAAAGGGAGAGAGAGGAGGAGAGTGATGGGGGAAGAGAGAGTATTGGAGAGAGAGAGAGAGAGAGAGATCAGGGAAGAGAAAGGGATTTAGGGGAGAGAGAGAGAGGAAGGACGAGAGAGAGGACTTGAGAGAGAGGAGGAGAGAGGGATCGATATAAAGAGAGATGGAGTTGGAGGGGGAGAGATGTAGGAAATAAGAAATATAGAGAGTGAGAAGTGGAGAGAGAGAAGGAGTGACAAGGGAGAGACAGAGAGAGAGCGTGTATGTTTGGGGCTGAGATAAAGAGACAAATAAGGAGAGATGGAGATAAGGGGGGAGAAGGATATATAGGGAGAGAGGGAGGGATATAGTAACATAGTTGGTGGGTGAAGAGAGAGAGAGAGGGAGAGAGAGATGGGAGAGAAAGGGAAAGAGAGGAAGGAAGAGAGAGGATGTGAGAGAGTGGAGAGAGGGAGGGAAAGAGAGATGGACTTGGAGGGGGAGGAGGAGAGAGGTAAGAAGAAAGAAATAGAGAGAGAGAGAGAGAGAGAGAGAGAGAGAGAGAGTGATAAGGAAGATGGAGAGAGAGGGAGAGAGGGGGAAGATAGAGATATAGATGGAAGGTGAAAAGAGGGATGAAGAGAGAGATGGGGAGAGGAGGGGATTGACAAAGAGATTGATATATGTGTGTGTTTAGGAGGGTGAGATAGAGAGACAAAAAATAAGAGATGGAGGGGGATATAGATATGGATGGAGGGTGGAGAGAGGGAAGAATATTTCTCACATTAGATGGATTGATATAAGTGGAGATGGTGATTTATAATCCTATTTGATTATTTGCACTATATGCATCGATTTTAGTGTAGATATTTATTTCTAATGATATTTGATTACTTGCATTGATTTCAGTGTATGTGGTGATTTCTAATACAATTCGATTGCTTGCACTGAATTTTTTGATTTCAATTTAGATGTCGATTTATAATTATATTTGAGTACTTGCACTAGATGAATTGGTTTCAATGTAGATGATTTCTAATCCTATTTGATTGTTTGCACTAAATGCATTGATTTCAGTGTAGATGGCGATTTTTAATCCTATTTGATTTATTTGAGTAAATGCATTGATTTCAGTGTAGATGTTGGTTTCTAGAGAGAGAGAGAGAGTGATAAGGAAGATGGAGAGAGAGGGAGAGAGGACAAAAGGAGGAAAGAGAGATATTAATGGGGGAGAGGGAGAGAAGGAGAAGATAGAGATATAGATGGAAGGTGAAGAGAGGGAAGAAGAGAGAGATGGGGAGAGGGGGTGATTGAAAAAGAGATTGATATATATGGAGTACGAGAGCGCGTGTGTTTAGGGGGGTGAGATAGAGAGACAAAAAGAATAGATGGAGGGGATATAGATATGGATGGAGGGTTGAGAGAGGGAGGAATATTTCTTGCACTAGATGGATTGATATAAGTGGAGATGGTGATTTCTAATCATATTTGATTATTTTCACTAGATGCATCAATTTTAGTGTAGATATTTATTTCTAATGATATTTTATTACTTGCACTAGATGCATTGATTTCAGTGCAGGTGGCGATTTCTAATACAATTTGATTGCTTGCACCGAATGTGTTGATTTCAATTTAGATGTCAATTTATAATTATATTTGATTACTTGCACTGGATGACTTAATTTCATTGTAGATGATTTCTAATCCTATTTGATTGTTTTCACTAAATTCATTGATTTCAGTGTAGATGGCGATTTCTAATCCTATTTGATTTCTTTGAGTAAATGCATTGATTTCAGTGTAGATGTTGGTTCCTAGAGAGAGAAAGAGTGAGTGATAAGGAAGATGGAGAGAGAGAGAGAGAGAGGACAAAAGGAAGAAAGAGAGATATTAGCGGGGGAGAGGGAGAGAAGGGGAAGAGAGGGAAGAAGAGAGAGATGGGGAGAGAGGGTGATCAACAAAGAGAATGATATATATGGAGTGCGAGAGCGTGTGTGTTTAGGGGGGTGAGATAGAGACAAAAAAAAAGAGATGGATGGGGATATAGATATGGATGGAGGGTGGAAAGAGGGAAGAATATTTCTTGCACTAAATGGATTGATTTAAGTGGAGATGGTGATTTATAATCCTATTTGATTATTTTCACTAGATGCATCGATTTTAGTGTAGATATTTATTTCTAATGATATATGATTACTTGCACTAGATGCATTGATTTCAGTGTAGGTGATGATTCCTAATACATTTTGTTGATTTCCTTGTTGCGCCGAGAGTTGCGCCGAGAGGCGCATCTACAGCCCAATATGATCCCGATGTCAGGTATGTCACGTCCTCATACAAAATGTCGGCTTAAGTTTTAAATTAAAAAAAATAAAAAATAAAAATCGCATTGTACTAGAACATATATCAATTTCTAATACAATTATGTATTATTTATATAATTTGAATGGATATTAAATTATATACGTGAATTTGAATGGATCATAAATTTACCTTTAACAAAAAAAATTACCACATTGAATTTCCAAATTAAGTAAAATTTAAAACATATTTACTCTTTACTAAAGTCAATACCATTTCCTAAATCAAAGGAAAAGAGTTAATTCAACACAAACAATCAAAATCCAAAATCTTTTAATATTTATTTTAATTAAATATTTGTAAAATGAATTTATACTTACTCCAGAGCTATGGTAAATAAATAAAAAAATATATAGACTAGATGTATGGTAAATAAATAAAAATTCTTTTTATATTTATTCCATAAACCTTTTTATATTTAAAAAACTTTAAAAAGAGGTTTTATTTAGATGAAGCCTATGGGACGAATACCATGGGACAAATTAATATTGATACCATGGGCCAAATACCATGGGTAAATAAATAAATATAAAAGAGGTATAAAAATGTATGATAAATAAATAAATAAATATAAAATATATATAAAGAGGTATGGTAAATAAATAAATATAAAACAGGCATAAAGAGGTAAGGTAAATAAATAACAATATATCAAATAGGATTATAAATAAAAATGTAATTATATAACAAGCCTATGGGCCAAATACCATAGCAAAGAAAATGGGTATGGTAAATAAATAAAAATATAAATAAACTAGAGGTATGTTAAGTAAATAAAACCTCTTTTCATATTTACTCCATAATCTGCTTTATATTTACAAATATTTATGTTCAGTAGTTTACATAACTAAGAAGAAAGAGAGAGAGAGAGAGAGAGAGAGAGAGAGTATCTATGTTTAGGGGTGAGATAAAGAGACAAAATAAGATGTATGGAAAGAAGGGGAGAGAGAAGAGAGAAGGATAGAGGGAGGGATATAGTAATCTACTTGGAGAGAGAGAGGGGCAGAAAGAGAGAGAGAAAGAAAGGCAGATGGGGGAAGAGAGATAAGTAGAGAGAGAGAGAGAAAGAGAGAGAGAGAGAGAGAGATATGGGGGAAGAGAGAGGATTGGAGGGAAAAGAGAGAGAGAGAGAGAGGTGGGAGAGAAAGGGAGAGAGAGGAAGGATGAGAGAGAGGAGGAGAGAGATGGGGGAAGAGGGAGTATTGGAGAGAGAGAGAGAGAGAGAGAGAGAGAGAGAAAGGGATTTAGGGGAGAGAGAGAGAGGAAGGATGAGAGAGAGGACTTGAGAGAGAGGAGGAGAGAGGATCGATAAGAGAGATGGAGTTGGAGGGGGAGAGATGTAGGAAATAAGAAATATAGAGAGTGAGAAGTGGAGAGAGAGAAGGAGTGACAAGGGAGAGACAGAGAGAGAGCGTGTATGTTTGGGGCTGAGAGAGAGAGAGAGAGAGAGAGAGTGATAAGGAAGATGGAGAGAGAGGGAGAGAGGGGGAAGATAGAGATATAGATGGAAGGTGAAAAGAGGGAAGAAGAGAGAGATGGGGAGAGGAGGGGATTGACAAAGAGATTGATATATGTGTGTGTTTAGGAGGGTGAGATAGAGAGACAAAAAATAAGAGATGGAGGGGGATATAGATATGGATGGAGGGTGGAGAGAGGGAACAATATTTCTCACACTAGATGGATTGATATAAGTGGAGATGGTGATTTATAATCCTATTTGATTATTTGCACTATATGCATCGATTTTAGTGTAGATATTTACTTCTAATGATATTTGATTACTTGCATTGATTTCAGTTTATGTGGTGATTTCTAATACAATTTGATTGCTTGCACTGAATTTTTTGATTTCAATTTAGATGTCGATTTATAATTATATTTGATTACTTGCACTAGATGAATTGGTTTCAATGTAGATGATTTGTAATCCTATTTTATTGTTTGCACTAAATGCATTGATTTCAGTGTAGATGGAGATTTCTAATCCTATTTGATTTATTTGAGTAAATGCATTGATTTCAGTGTAGATGTTGGTTTCTAGAGAGAGAGAGAGAGAGAGAGAGTGATAAGGAAGATGGAGAGAGAGTGATAAGGAAGATGGAGAGAGAGATATTAATGGGGGAGAGGGAGAGAAGGGGAAGATAGAGATATAGATGGAAGTTGAAGAGAGGGAAGAAGAGAGAGATGGGGAGAGGGGGTGATTGAAAAAGAGATTGATATATATGGTGTACGAGAGCGCGTGTGTTTAGGGGGTGAGATAGGGAGACAAAAAAAGAATAGATGGAGGGGGATATGGATATGGATGGAGGGTGGAGAGAGGGAGGAATATATCTCGCACTAGATGGATTGATATAAGTGGAGATGGTGATTTCTAATCCTATTTGATTATTTGCACTAGATGCATCGATTTTAGTGTAGATATTTATTTCTAATGATATTTGATTACTTACACTAGATGCATTGATTTCAGTGTAGGTGGTGATTTCTAATACAATTTGATTTCTTGCACTGAATGTGTTGATTTCAATGTAGATGTCAATTTATAATTATATTTGATTACTTGCACTGGATGACTTAATTTCAATGTAGATGATTTCTAATCCTAGTTGATTGTTTGCACTAAATTCATTGATTTCAGTGTAGATGGCGATTTCTAATCCTATTTGATTTCTTTGAGTAAATGCATTGATTTCAGTGTAGATGTTGGTTCCTAGAGAGAGAGAGAGTGAGTGATAAGGAAGATGGAGAGAGAGAGAGAGAGAGAGGACAAAAGGAAGAAAGAGAGATATTAGCGGGGGAGAGGGAGAGAAGGGGAAGAGAGGGAAGAAGAGAGAGATGGGGAGAGAGGGTGATCGACAAAGAGAATGATATATATGGAGGGCGAGAGCGTGTGTGTTTAGGGGGGTGAGATAGAGACAAAAAAAAAAGAGATGGATGGGGATATAGATATGGATGGAGGGTGGAGAGAGGGAAGAATATTTCTTGCACTAGATGGATTGATTTAAGTGGAGATGGTGATTTATAATCTTATTTGATTATTTTCACTAGATGCATCGATTTTAGTGTAGATATTTATTTCTAATGATATATGATTACTTGCACTAGGTGCATTGATTTCAGTGTAGGTGATGATTCCTAATACTATTTGATTTCTTGCACTGGATGTGTTGATTTCATTGTAGATGGCGATTTCTAATCCTATTTGATTGCTTTGAGTAAATGCATTGATTTCAGTGTAGATGTTGGTTTCTAATCTTATTTGATTGATTGCATTAGGTGCATTGATTTCAATGTAGAAGTTATTTTCTAATCTTATTTGATTGCTTGCATTAAATGCATTGATTTCAATGTATATGTTGATTTATGATTTGTTGTAATTGGATATATGACGGTACATTAATATTAAAGTGATTGGATTAACAATATGCATTGATTTTAGTGTAAGCACAAAAAGTTTTTAACAATGTAGATTGATTTTTGTGTTATAGTAATTTAAGCTATTAATATTGGAGAGCAAGAGAGACAAGGTATCATGTTTACTACAATAGATCGAGCTAAAGATTTAAATGGTTTACGATTTAAATTTTCTTTTTCATATAATCAATATGAAAAGATAACAAAACTAACAAGGGAGGAAATAAGAATAGTAGAAGAAAATAGTTTGAGATTGATTGTAACATGAGTACATTCTTATTGTTCACATTTTCTATCTTTCAACACTATTATTGTCACTTTGCATTTAAAAAAAAATATTTCATCATTTTTCATCATTATAGTTATTAACAATAATTATCATCTCAACGAATTGAGGTAACTAAGAAAATTTAAAATTAAAATGACCAAGTTAATCTCAGAAATATTTAGCATATTTAAAATTATTATATTAATATTTGATATATTTACATATTACTGATAAAATTAATCATACCTTTGATAGATTTTCCTTGGCATCACACGACTGAAACCAGCCTAGATCCATCTTACATCTCAAAAATATACAAAATTTTTAATAATCTGAAAAATGTGACGTTGATGCCTCCGATTGGAACCAGCCTAGATCCATCTAACTCTGGATCTATCATGCGCCGAGAGGGATCAAATCTCTCGAGGTGCAAACCTTTCCTCAAGTTTTGCACTCAAAAAATAGGTTTGCACCTCGAGAGATTTGATCCCTCTCGACGCATGATAGATCCAGAGTTAGATGGATCTAGGCTGGTAATATAACCTTATATGTTTCCATTGGAAAAGAGATTTAATGTTTCCAATAATTCTTACCTTACTCCCCTCAAAAAATGATGTTTGAGTGAGTCTTCATCAAGATTGAAATTTAGTGCCTTCTTATAGCTAAGTTGAAATCTTTCTTAAATTTGATGCCTTCTTATAGCTTGAAATCTTTCCTCAAATATTTTCCCCAAATCTTCTAAAGACTCCATCTCCTTAGGTCATTTTGAATATTTCATTTTTAGTATATTTAGCTTTACAATAGTCCTTGTACTTATTATTTACTGCTTGTTTCATTTGATCCCAACTCGTCATACTATTCCCTTCTAGACTTATAAATCATATTAAAAGTATATCTTCAATGGGGAAAACTTTTGAATTTTTATTCATTGGTGTGTACTCATAAGTTCTATATGCTACAACAAACTAAAGGAAGAAGGTGTCGAGATCCATTATGGTTTTCCCATAGACATGAGGGAGTATAGATGGATTAGTATTATTTATCTTTACCTCCCTACTGGTTTTCCAAATTATCAATTCAAATACCTTTTCTTGGCGTCGATCATCATAATGATATGGAGAACCTTCCTCATTTTGGAAGGTTTTCAAAATATCTTGCTTGCATTTCCAAAAAGTCCTCGAAAATTTCTTCTTTCTTTAGAGAGAATGCCTCACACTAAATTTCTTTCTTGCTTATTATTGACGGCTCGTTTTTGGTTAAAAAATGGGGCATTTCGGTAAAAAATTATGTAACCATGCCTGTAACATGCATATTGTCAAAGAAAATAAGAAATTAAGTTATTCATTTTTTTTTCTTTTCAATGCATATGAAAGAAGAAATGCAAGTAAAATTATATTCTCTTTTTACCAAGCAACAAATAAGTGAAAAATTTTAGCACCTCTTAGACATTACTTCCAAAATGTGATGGGTTTCAAAAATTAGCAAGAGTACTACCTTTCTTCAAATCTCAACTTTATGTTTCAGAGTAAGGTCATGCAAACTTCCAGATGACATGCACTGTATGTGTAAGACACACTCTTATTTTTTCCCTTATGTGATTACCTATGCCTAGGATTCTATTTGGTGGTGGGTTGATTCACACCTAGGTCTTACTGTGCATGCTCCTATTTGGTGGTGGGTTGATTCACACCCTAGGTCTTACTTTGCATGCTCAATGGAGAGAAAAATATTTAATGAAAACAACTTTTGAATGATAAAAAATGAAATTAATTAATGTATTTATGGTAGGAAATCAAAATAATTTTTGAAAATTAAATCATAATATAACTATTACTTATCAATCTACTTGAGAAAAGCAACCCATTTCAAGAAAGGAAAGGAAAACCACTATTTTTTAACTTGATAAAAATATTATTATTTTGAATTTTATTGAAACCTTGATTTAATTTTTATGAGAATCTTTTTAGTAGTAGTGAGGATAGAGGGTTTGGATATATCTCAAAAGTAATGATAACCTTTTTCCTTTTAGAATTAATTGAAAAAATGTTATAAAAATAAATACAAATAAAATATTTTTTTTGGGCCCATGGTATTGTAACAAAGCCTATTAACATGTTAATAATATCCACTCTAAAGTGGGGGTAAATATCCATGGTTAATAATCATTTCATATTGATGTAAAATATTTTGATTGTGAAATAAGTTATGGTTTTTGGGCATGTGGTATTGATAAGCCATGATATTGGCCCATGGTATGGTAACATTGTCTATTCACAATATAATAACAAAATCAAAATATAACAAATTGATTTTGACTTTAACTTTTTATTATTAATTGAGCCAACATTTAAATGTTTAAAAGCATCAGGCTTTATATTGCTTACACCTACACATCTGCCTTATTTTATGGGTAAAATCGCGGCCTATGGTGGAAATGGATTCAAAATAATTAAATAAAGAGTGCTTAAATCATAATTTTATGGTGGAAATCCATTCAATACCATTAAAAACCTTTGGGGCACCCAAAATCCTAAAGCTTGACAACTATAACCCAGAGTTCCCAAATTTTTGTGGAATTTTAGTTATAATTTTACTAGAATTTCTACTATTTTCTAGATAAAATCGTGGCCTATATGGTACAACCCCTATTACAAGGTGTGCCATTAAACCAATGCACCAGGAAATATGACAGGTTGAGACCCATAAGGACGAAATGTGGGTTATGACATCATTCCCTTCAAAATTGGAGTTGCCAGAATACAACTACCGGGGCTTTCGGGAGATTGGGCAAGGGCATGAATCCCCACATAACAAATCTCTTGACCATCCCCTCATTTGAGACTCCTCTTATGTATATGGATGGAGATAAAATCAATTCAATTGTAAGAGCAAAGAGTCATTCTGACTGTGGAAGATTTAGTTGTGCACATTTCGTTTCTTACTTGTTCACTTGTTTGGGAATCGTTTTCTTCAGTGACACTTAGATAAATTGACCAATTAACAATAAAAATTCTTCAGTTGTTTGCTTTTCATTTTCTTTAGTTTCTTGTTTGGTGGCACTTTGATCAAGTAGTTTCTTTAGTAGTTTGTTGTTTGGTGGCACTTAGATCAGGTAACAATGGCAGGTTTGCAGGAATCAGTCTTAAAATTTCAGAGAAGTTCACTCCCGCTTCTCGCTTATTTTCCATCTTTGTGTTACACTTACAAACACCGTTGTTACTCTCCATTTCCCTCCTTTTCTCTTCCTATCAACTGCCACACCTTTTTTCCATAGAAACCATTAAAGTTTCGCATAAGATCTTTTACCTTGGATTTTCTCGATTATCACATCTCGGACATCACAAAACCCATTCCCTTTCCCTTTTTGTTCTTCAACGTCTCATCGATTTTCCCTTTTTCACCTCACCTTTAGCTTTTTAACGCAAAATGCTTGGAACCCACCAGAGTTTGACCTCCGCCTTTCCTCCTCGAACTTCCCACTATCGTACATCACAAATCGCACAACGCAGTGTTTAGTCTCTTCCTTTAACACTTTTTTCTCCATTTTTTGCTGATTGCGATAACTACCATACATCGCAATCACACTTCGCGCTCTCCTCCCGACTGCATTATCGATTTTCTGCTAACCTTGCGATATTGCAAAATCGCAAATCGCAAATCAAAGTTTCTGTTGTTTTCTTTTAAGACTTACCACTTCTTATCCATTGATTGTGATATTGTTATCGCACTCCATCACCGGTCCTACTACCACGTCACCCATCACAAATTGCAATGTTTATCCCATCAAAAATTGCATTTAGACATCTTTATCCACTCCTTGTTAACACTTACCACTCATTTTTTTGTCGACTATGATATTTCAATATCGGATATCGCAACCTTTTCCCTTTTATCCCTCTCCCGAACTGGGCTCCCTCTTCTCTGCCATCACACTTTTCAATTCATTCCGCTCTAAAGAATTTTTGCGCTATAATGAAGTTTTATAAGGTTTCAACTAATCTTTTCACTTCTAAGCCTTGTTTCATGCGTTAAGCCCTCCATTAGCACATTTATCTCATTTTCCCCCAAACTGCAAGCATACTTCTTCAACTTAGACTTAGGTCATGAATAGCTGCATAGATAGGAGCATGATAGATAGAGTAGGGTGTGTTTATCCGATTGGCAAAGTTAAGTATGGATTAAATTAGTTTTCTATCTGCAACTTAAATTAGTTTCCTTTATGTCATTTCTTTTCAGAAATTTAGATTAGTTTCCTTTCTGTCATTTATTTTCAGCGATTTAATTTAGTTTCCTTCTATCATTTCCTTTCTGCAGTTTAGTGTAGTTTCATTGAAGTGTGACAGAATTCACTGAGAACCCTTAGAAATAGCACCCTTTTTTAGAGCAGAAGAGGATGACATGAACAGAATGCATCTACTGTGTATATAGCACTGTCACCTCCAATTTTGTATGAACCTCGAGTTGATAAATTAAGGTACGGCAACCCCTACGAGTTGCAGCACTCTTGGTGCAATACCAAGGCTCACCATGGCTCGAGCGCACCGCGAAGTTTTTTTTTTTTTAAACAGTTAATTTTAAGTTTTTTTCAAAATATAATCCACTAAAATGTTTAGTTATTAAGAAACAAGTATAATACCTGTACATTTGCGCATCGAGGAGGCATATTTTTTGAGGAATTAAGGGAACCAAATTTTCCCACCGTTTTCGAAAATTCGATCTCCACAAGGTGGGTAATTGACGACATCAATGTGTGCAATGGGAACACCAATGGCAGGGAACCTCACACAAGAAAAACTCACATCAGTGCTTAAGAGTTATAGAGCACTGAAGAAGTGAAAATGATGTTTTTACGGACGATTTTTTTTTTATTTAACCCAGTTTCGGTGTGCGGGTTTTTTAGACACATCAGGCGATATTATCAATGGCGCACTGCACATTGTTACGGTGTGCTGGATTACAGAGAAGCTTCGGGCTATTTATACGTAGAGATTCGGTACGTTATAGTACTTAGATGCATCGAGCAGGTTTGTACGGAGAGCTTGGTGTCTCGGCATGCCAATTTCTTAAAATACACCTGTGTGGTTTATGATGAGAAATGCACCGCACAAAAAACATCCACAAAAACCTCCACCCACCAACCTCCTCTAAAGACCTCTGCTACAAACATATATATGGGCTATTTTTATAAGGGGTTCCTAGAAAACATTCGTTAGAGGGCCTTTTCCTTGTAGTGTATGTACTTTTTAACTAAATTTAAATATGGTTACGAAATCTTTATTTTAACTTTTATGATAAAATGGATCTTAATTTACATCCATTATTTATATGTTATGTATTTTAATATGATATGTATATTATGATTTTCTTTTATTTAAAAAATTGTTTGTAGGTTTATTAATAAAAATGGTTATGTCACTTGTTTATGGTAATGTGGAAGTTGTTTTAACTATAGCCAAGCTTCGATCTCCCATGGTTACCCTTGATCTAGCCTCCGATGATAATTTTATAAGATATTTGTAGGTATTTTATGAGGATTTTACCCCTGATGTAGCAAATTTATTGATCTTTGTACAACCTCTTTAGTGTGGTTCCATTTGCATGTTATTCAAAGCCTCATATTGTGTCTCTTCACTCTCTACTAGAATACAACATATGTTGCTCATTTCCTGTGCTAGCTTTCGACTCCTATATGGCAAAAGAAAACTTCAGTACCTAAAATCTCTTAGAGAATATGGTATATCCAATGATTCATTTATCTCCTTCATTACCAGTTTGAGGGTGGAGCCAAAGGTTGGGGGACATCTTCATCCTTGCAACCCAAGTATTTTAAAGAGGTCCTAAAACCAAGACATTCATCTTTTAACAACCATTGTTTTCAGAATTTAATCCTCTTGTTATGATGTCTCATGGAAACTCCCATCTGGGTAATACTTATCTAATTACCCATGCATTTGACATATATCGATATATTATAATACATTGGAAATTTAATACGTTGCTTCATTAAAATTGAGGCTTTCAAGAAAAAATCTCATTTTTTCCTACATATGTGTTGAAGTTGATCATAGTAAAGGGTTGTTGGATAAAATACTACTCAAGTGGGAGGTTAAGGTTTTTACACAACCACTGGATTATGAAAATAATTCTTTCTGTTGCAATACTTTTCAACAACCAGGACATCTTCAAAATGTATGCCCTTTTTCATGAGGGGGCTCTTCCCCCTAGGATACGAAACAAACGAGTCATGGATGGCAAGATCCAATGATAGTAAAAGGATCCAAGAATATTCTAAGGCAAAAGTAGGGCAACCATAAAAAACACATGATATTTATTTCCAAATCAACTCCTCCATACCAAATGCAACCTCAAGGGGCACCATCTGAGCCTTCAATGGAGGAGATTCATCCTTCAAATGAAAAGGAAAAAAAATCAGCTATAATTGTGGCTTCTTTAATGAGTGGGAAAAAAAGTGCATACAAGTAAAATCATTCAGATAGTGTTAAGGAAATGACCAACATGGAAAAACCATTTCCAATGGAATTGTTTAAAAAAAATGGGATATGCTACCAGGAATGTATTAAATGTAGTTTTGTGTGTTGTGCTCATTGGTGATGATGATATTATGTAATTTGATTTTATGAGGAAATACAAATTAACTTTAAAAGAAATAACAATATAGCAAATAAAAATTTATTATTTTTATTATTAATTAAGCTAACATTCAAATGTTTACACTTATTTATGTGCATTACAACGTCTCTCCCATACATGTCTTTATACGATAATATATCCATCTTAACCTCGAATCTATCAAGCATTGTGAGGGATCAAATTTCTCGAGGTGAAAACCTCTTTTTTTAGTGCAAAACTTTAGGAAAGGTTTGTACCTTTAGAGATTTGATCACTCTTGGCACTTGATAGATCTGGGATTAAAATGGATCTATGTTAGTTATATAATACTATATAATATATATTTTTAAATTGTATCTATGTGTTTCTTTCTTATTCCCTCTCTCTATCTCACCCTCAAACATACTCCCTCTCTCTCTCTCTCCACCCTTCTCCCTCTGCGTCTTTTTTCTTCCATACCTCTCTCTCCCCCTCCAACTCCATCTCTCCCTTATCACTCTCTCTCTCTCTCTCTCTCTCTCCACCCTTCTCCCTCTGCGTCTTTTTTCTTCCATCCCTCTCTCTCCCCCTCCAACTCCATCTCTCTCTCCCTACCTCTATTGAGTCCTTTCTCTCTTCCTTCCTCTCTCTATCATTCTCTCCCACCTCCCTCTACCTCTCCCCCCAATCACTCTCTCTCTCTCTCTCTCTCTCTCTCTCTCTCTAACTTTATCACTATCTCTCTCCTTCTCTTGTTCTCTCCCTCCCCTCCATCTTTGTCTCCCTCTCTCTCTCTTCCGTTCTCTCTCTTCCATCCTCTTTCCCTCACTCTCTCCACATCTCTCCATTGTTACTTCCTCTCTTTCTCCACCTCTATCTCTCTATGTCTTTGTTCTTTCTTCCCTCTCTCTCCCCCTCCAACTCCAACTCTCTCTCTCGCTCTCTCTCCCTCTCTCTCTCTCTATAATCCCTCTAGCTTTGTCGCTATCCCCCTCCATCACCCCCCCCCCCACCTCCCCCCGCCCCCCTCTCTCTCTCTTCAATTCGATTCTATGATATTGTTTTTAAGAAAGTTTATAAATTGAAAAAACTCAATTGGTTGTAAAATATTGAACCTATATTTTGGATAAATCATGTCGAAGAAAATACAATAATGAAAATCTTTAAACAATCATGCACTAACTTTCCTCTATTATTTTTAGTCTATTTGGTTACTCTGAAGCTGTGGATCCATAGTTAAGATGTATCTATGTTGGTTCTTAGTACTATTATTTATATTGTATATTTCACATATTTATATATAAAAATATTATCATTTTGCATTTTATTGAAACCTTGATTTAATTTCTATGAGAATCTTTTAGTAGTAGTGAGGATATCTCAAAAGTAGTGATAACATTTTTCCTTTCAGAATTAATTAAAAAAATGTTATAAAAATAAGTAAAAATAAAAAACTTATAAAGTATTTTGATTTTGAAATAAGTTATGTTTTTTTGGGCATGTGGTATTGATAAGCCATGGTATTGGCCCATGGTATTGTAACAAAGCCTATTTACATGTTAATAATATCCACTACAAAGTGGGGGTAAATATCCATGGTTAATAATCGTGTCATATTGTTGTAAAATATTTTGATTGTGAAATAAGTTATGGTTTTTGGGCATGTGGTATTGATAAGCCATGATATTGGCCCATGGTATGGTAACATTGTTGATTCAAAATATAATAACAAAAACAAAATATAACAAATTGACTTTGACTTTAACTTTTTATTATTAATTGAACCAACATTTAAATGTTTAAAAGCATGAGGCTTTATATTGCTTACACCTACACATATACCTTATTTTATGGGTAAAATCATGGCCTATGGTGGAAATGGATTCAACACCATTAAATGAAGAGTGTTTAAATCATTCTTTATTGGTGGAAATGAATTCAAAACCATTAAAAACCCTTGGAGCACCCAAAATCCTAAATCTAGACAACTATAACGGAGATTTCCCAAAATTTTTGTGAAATTTTAGTTAAAATTTTACTAAAATTTCCACTATTTTCTAACTAAAATCGTATTACAACCCCTCGTGCAAGGTGTGCCATTAAACCCACCAATTTAATATGAACCTGGAAATATGACACGTTGACACCCATAAGGACGACATGTGAGTTATGACACCATTCCCTTCAAAAATTCGAGCTGCCAGAATACAACTACGGGGGCTTTCGGGAGATTGGGCAAGGGCGGGAATCCCCATATAACAAATGTCTTGACCATCCCCTCGTTTGGGACTCCTCTTATATATATGGACGGACAGAAAACCAATTCAATTGTAAGAGGGGAGATTCGTTCTGACTGTGGAAGATTTGTTTGTGCGCGCTTCATTTCTTATTGTTTGGGTATCGTTTTCTTTGGTGACACTTAGATCAGTTGATCAAGTAACAATAACAATTCTTCAGTTGTGTGGGTTTCATTTTCTTTAGTAGTTTGTTGTTTGGTGGCACTTAGATCAAGTAAGAATGGCAGGTTCAAGTGTTGTAACAATGGCAGGTTCAAGTGTTGCGACCCCGATCCTGAAGGAGGAACTGGACATAGTAATACCCACGATCCGGAATTTGGATTTCCTGGAAATGTGGAGACCATTCTTTGAGCCGTATCACCTCATCATTGTGCAGGATGGTGATCCATCCAAAACCATAAGTGTGCCCAAGGGTTTTGACTACGAACTGTACAACAGGAACGATATCGAGAGGATCCTGGGACCCAAGGCCTCCTGCATCTCCTTCAAGGACAGTGCTTGTCGTTGCTTCGGCTACATGGTCTCGAAGAAAAAATACATATTTACAATTGATGATGACTGCTTCGTTGCCAAGGATCCCTCTGGCAACGACATCAACGCTCTCCAGCAGCACATTACGAATTTGCTTTCCCCCTCAACTCCATTCTTTTTCAATACACTGTACGATCCATACAGAGAGGGCGCAGATTTTGTTCGAGGGTACCCCTTCAGCCTTCGCCATGGAACACCCACTGCAGTTTCTCATGGCCTCTGGATGAATATCCCTGATTATGATGCCCCCACACAGCTTGTCAAGCCTTCCGAACGCAACACCAGGTATGTTGATGCAGTTTTGACAATTCCAAAGGGCACCCTTTTCCCCATGTGTGGAATGAATTTGGCCTTCAATCGGGACTTGATTGGCCCTGCAATGTATTTTGGATTGATGGGCGATGGACAGCCTATTGGCCGCTATGACGATATGTGGGCAGGATGGTGTGTCAAGGTCATCTGCGACCACTTGGGATTGGGAGTGAAAACAGGGCTGCCATACATTTGGCACAGCAAGGCCAGTAACCCTTTCGTTAATTTGAAGAAAGAGTACAAAGGCATATTCTGGCAAGAGGATTTTATTCCATTTTTCCAATCTTCTACACTTCCAAAGGAATGTACCTCTGTCCAACAATGCTACATTGAGTTGTCAAAGCAGGTAAGGGACAAACTTGGTAAAATAGATCCATATTTCCAGAAACTAGCAGATGCCATGGTCACTTGGATTGAAGCTTGGGATGAGCTCAATCCCACTGCCAAGTAATTCCCAATGGACCAGCCAACGCATCCACCAAGTAGCAAGGATCTGCATGTGCGCCCTACAATAATTGTTTGCATTTCTCAGCTGTGAACAGTGTAGTTCATGACAATTTTGGTGTTTAGCTATTCTATAGTTATTAGTTTCTTTTATTATGCAGTCAGATAATAGCAGGGGATAGATTGAAATCCGGGGAAACCTTTGTTGGGATGCGATCATTTGCGTGCAGTATCTGCATGGGTATGTTTTAGGTTCAGTTAGATGATAATAGGGACTACATGGACATCATTAGAAACATTCGATACGATGGGGTGCAAGTATTTTTGAGATTATGCATATGCAGTAATGCTTGGGTCATCTTTGTTTCTGCTATTAACATGTTTTTTTTGGTTGGTTTGCAATTGCAACCTCTGCTTTTAGTTTTTATTTTTTTAACTACTGGCTCGGGTATCTGTTTGAATCTCATTCTACTATTTTTAATTATGATTATGATTTGCCTGTTTAGTATTTTATGAAATAAAAATGTGATAGTGTTAATTTGGCCTGGGGTGCAAGTATTTTTGAGAATATGCATAAGCATATGCAGTAGAATGCTTGGATCATCTCTGTTTCTGCTATTGAGATGTTCTTTTGGTTGGTTTGCAATTGCAAGCGTTGTTTTTTTTATTTTTCATTGCTGAATTTAAATGCTTAATACAAATTATTAAACATTTGGCGATGGAATCTACCAAAAATACAATGACATGCATGATATCAAATAGAAACATTGTTCTCATTTGCAACTAACTTCAATGATCTCTTCAATCATCTGATCAAAATCCATCTTCATAGACATCTATAATCATCTTGTTAAGGGAAATCTACCTCTTCTAAACATAGCCTTCCTTGAATAAGTCACATCGCATGGGCATAACCATGATTTACTTAATTACTATCTTTTTTATAGTTAATGTGCTATATAAACGTGTGCATTCCGTAAACGGTTGATTTTTTGCCTCAGAAATAAGTGTGTTGATTTATTTACTTAGTTTATTAAATACAAAAATAGGAAGAAATTAAAATATAAATATAATTACTCTACCATTCAGAAAACAATTTAATCTACCAAGTAAAATAAATATAGTTAATATATTAGTGAATTACCACACGAGTCTTTTTCTAAATCAATCTTTTTTAAAGCTTGCCTTGACTGTGTTAGGTATTGATAACCTGAACTTCTTAAAATATAATTAAAATCAATTAGTTTTATCAAATTTTTTGGTACTGCGTTTTCATTTTCTACTTATTTCTGATTCTCTCTGTTTAATAAATGATTCCCTTTGTTTGCGATTTATTTTTGTTTGCTATTGTTTTTAGTGTTTTTAATCAGGTGGGAAGACTTAGCAAATCTTTATTTATTAAAGTCAGTGTCGCGTAATTAGATTAGATTTTGTGAAAATGTGATGGTGATGTTAGATTTAGTGAATTGTGAAAATGAGATATAAAAATTTTAAAAATTTTAAATTTCTAAGAACTTAAATTATATTTAAGAGTCTTGCTTTATTTTAAAATTATTTAATTTTTTTGAATTAAAAAGAAAAAAACTAAAAACTAAATAATGCATTTCGGAAACCCTTCATACTTAAATACAGAGAGTAAAGGGAGCTCTACTTGAATGGTTCATGTGACACAATACTTAGCAAATCTGGTAGCAAGCTAAGTGGGCTTGATTGTGGGGAAAAACCCCACAATTAAGAGCGCTTGAGCTAGAGGAGTCCTGGGATGGGTGGCCTCCCAGGAAGTCCTGGTTACCGGTGCAAGCCCCAAAAGTGACAATTGATGCTATGTAATCCATTTCACTTGTTTCAATCCCACTTCTTCACCGAATCCCAAAAATGAGATCTAATATAATGCACTGCAGAAACCCTTCATACTTAACTAAAAACTAATCAAAATTCAACTTCACCTTAAAAAATAAACTTATAAAAATTCAACTTCACCTTAAAAGTGACTTAAAAAAGTCACCTTACTAATAAAAATTCGACTTCATCTTTAAAAAAAAAACTAATATTCATTTCTCTTAACCAAAATTGGTGATAGGTTATTAATATTCATTTCTATAATAAAATTGGTTGATAGATCAGTGGTATTCATCTACCCTAACAAGAATATTAAAAGTTTGAAATGGTTGGCTTTAAATTCATTGGATGTAAAATATTGTAACATTTTTTATTCATTTCTCTTAACAATAATTGTTGATAGGTTAATGGTATTCATTTATATAACAAAAATGCTTGATAGATTAGTGGTATTTATCTATCCTAACAAGAATTGGTTGATAGATTAGTGGTATTTTAACTTATATAAATAATATTGATTTTGACAATGTTTGTACTTTTATATTATTATTTTTAATTTATGAAATGATTTTTTAAATTAAATTTTATAAATATGATTAATTTATATTTATTATTTAATATTTATTTTTATATGATATTAAATTTGATTTATTAATATATAAATTTGATTTCATTAATAAATTTCAGTTATGTAACCCAAAACATTGGATATTGCAGTTTCTCCACACAATTTTTCCAGAAATTGTCTCCAGCATGTATTCTAAGATAAATAATAGTATTGTGCCAAGAAGCATGCTACAACTCAATAGGAGGATATTGTAGTGATGTATTAGATTTAAATTTATATTAAATTAAAATAATAATAATTATTATTATAATTATAATTATATGAACTCCAATCATATTCATATCACATAGCATTATAAGGGAAATGTGAAATGTTGTAGTGAAGCATGTTGTAATAATAAAATATAACATTTGCTCAATTAAAAAATAATAAAAATAATAGCTCTGTTCCATTCAATTAATAATTTTGTTCTTATTAATAATATTATACTCTATTCCACTGCACTAATAATTTTGTTCTTATTAATAATATTATAAACTATTTTTTTAAGGAAAAAAATCATAATATGCGTCATAAACTAAAAGAAATCTAAATAATGATGATTCATGTGTAACCATGATATTTTAAAAATCTAGATTTATTAAGCATTAAGAGGGATCAAAATTCTCAAAGTGTAAATCTCTTTTATAGTGCAAAATTTTAACACTTTGAAAAACTAAATTTGTCTTAAAACTTAATAAAATTTATATTAAAATAAATATGAAATATAAGATAAATCTATACCCACTATAAATGTAATTATTATATTCATTTAAGTTTAAAATATTAACCACATTATTTTTATATATTAAAATATGATATTATAGCATACTACACATTATTTTTATATATTAAAATATGATATTATAGCATACTACATTTTTTTCCATAGCAAAATTTAATTTAGCACTCATTGCATCGGGTGATGCTCACAGGGGTGAAGAAGTGGGATTGAAAGCAATGAAATGAATCACATCACGTCAATCATCAGTTCCGGAGCTTGCACCCGGTAACAAGGACTTCTCGGGAGGTCACCCATCCCATAACTCCTCTGGCTCAAGCGCGCTTAACTATGGATTTTTCCCCACAATCAAGCCCACTTAGTTTGCTACCCCATTTGCAAAACCTTAGCAAGTATTGTGCCTCATGCACCATTCAATAAGAGCTCCCTTTACTCTTTATATTTTAAGTATGAGGGGTTTTCGCAGTGCATTATATCAGATATCATTTTTGGGATTCAACTATGTTAAGTAAGTCATTAATCTATGACCATTTCCACGAGAGGAAGTCGTAGCTGACTAATCTCTCATGATTTTTGAATAGTCCACTTAGCACTCATTGCATCGGGTGATGCTCACAGGGGTGAAGAAGTGGGATTGAAAGCAATGAAATGAATCACATCACGTCAATCATCAGTTCCGGAGCTTGCACCCGGTAACAAGGACTTCTCGGGAGGTCACCCATCCCATAACTCCTCTGGCTCAAGCGCGCTTAACTATGGATTTTTCCCCACAATCAAACCCACTTAGTTTGCTACCCCATTTGCAAAACCTTAGCAAGTATTGTGCCTCATGCACCATTCAATAAGAGCTCCCTTTACTCTTTATATTTTAAGTATGAGGGGTTTTCGCAGTGCATTATATCAGATATCATTTTTGGGATTCAACTATGTTAAGTAAGTCATTAATCTATGACCATTTCCACGAGAGGAAGTCGTAGCTGACTAATTTCTCATGATTTTTGAATAGTCCACTTTGCACTCATTGCATCGGGTGATGCTCACAGGGGTGAAGAAGTGGGATTGAAACCAGTGAAATGAATCACATGGCGTCAATCATCACTTTCGGGGCTTTCACTCAGTAACCAGGACTTCCCGGGAGGTCACACATCCCAGAACTCCTCTAGCTCAAGCGCGCTTAACTGTGGAGTTTTCCCCACAATCAATTGAAGGAATTACTATTGAAGGAATTTGTTGAAGAAATTCTTAGATAAATTCTTGAAGACTTTATGGAGATAATGTTGAATACCATGCTACATTATCCGTCATGAGGTGACTTGGAGAGTTTGCTTAGGTATGATGAAGAGAAATGGTGACACCTTCTAAGATCAAGGTTGTCATCGATGACGCGAAGAGACTAAGTGAGGGGATACATGAATATTGACAGGGCTCGTTGAAGAAGACATTAGGAGCCGTGAAGTATAACCAAATATATCTTAACGAAATAAATGGTTGGAGCCTCGAAAATACTGTAATATTCCAAAATGGAAAAGACAGAAATATAGAACAAAATGCTGGAAATAGCAGTGAATAACATTACATCAACATGTGTGACAAACATGGAGCCATTTTATTATGTAACTCAGCAGCAAATAAGTACAATAAAAATGGTCACAAGTCAAATAATCAAGGAAAACAAGCCTCCCATGAATACATATGCCAAAACATGAAATGTTGCTACATAACAGAATGTCGGAGACAAGTACAGCGTAGTCCTAATGGATATAACTACAGCTGGAAAATTTAATAACAAGTATATGCTAATATATGGCTCACAAAATGCGGGGAGTAGAGATCTAAGCTCCCAAGCACATTTCCAAGACACCCAAAAAGAATTTCTGGAAATACCCAAAATACAAAAATGTTGGAATGCAGCCCTAGGGCTGAATAGCAGCTGCAACTGAATAACTAGAAGGAGGTGGATGAAACTGATTTAGATTTGAATAGATCACACTCCTCCAATAGATACTCTAAGTGAAAGGATAATCACAACACTGAAGATCTAACCCTCCAAATCAAACAATGAAACCTCCACTGCAAATACTCAATGAAATAATGCACTCCTTGAAATTATAAGGCTAAGAACTTAAATTATATTTAAGAGTTTTGCCTTATTTTAAAATTATTCAATTTTTTTGAATTAAAAAAAAAAAAAAACTAAATAATGCACTCCAAAAACCCTTCATACTTAAATACAAAGAGTAAAGGGAGCTCTACTTGAATGGTTCATGAAGCACAATACTTGCTAAGGTTTTGCAAATGTGGTAGCAAGCTAAGTGGGCTTGATTGTGGGGAAAAACTCCACAGTTAAGCGCACTTGAGCTAGAGGAGACCTGGGATGGGTGACCTCCCGGGAAGTCGCCTCGAAAGTGTGGTTACCGGTGCAAGCCCCGAAAGTGACGATTGACACTATGTGATCCATTTCACTAGTTTCAATCCCATTTCTTCACCAAATCCCAAAAATGAGATCTAATATAATGCACTGCAAAAATCCCTCATACTTAACTAAAAACTAATCAAAATTCAACTTCACCTTAAAAAGAAAAGAAAAAGTGACTTAAAAAGTCACCTTTATTATTCATTTCTCTTAAAAACTAATCAAAATTCAACTTAAAAAATAAACAAAAAAAAATTCAAATTCACCTTAAAAATTAAACTAATAAAAATTCAACTTCACTTTAAAAAGGAAAGAACAAGTGATTTAAAAAAGTCACCTTTGTTATTATTCAACTTCATTTTAAAAAGGAAAGAAAAAGTGATTTAAAAAATTCACCTTTGTTATTCATTTCTCTTAACGAGAATTGGTGATAGGTTAGTAGTACTCATTGGAGTAGGCTATAATGCGATTTTTTGGAGATTTTTGGAGATTCTGATGACTCAAAAGCGCATTATTCTGTCAACAGAAAAATGTGGGCTCTCCACCGTTTTCCTCTTGGGCACTATGACGTCCTGGCTCCGTTACTCTTCCAGCTCGCCATCTCCGTTACCCCCTAAGTAAGCTATAATGCAATTTTTTTGAGATTCCGATCACCCAAAAACACGCATTATTCCGTCATCGATAAAATGTGAGCCCTCCACCATTTTCCTCTTAGGCACCACGACGTCCCGCCTCCGTTACTCCTACGGCTGGTCGTCTCCGTTGGCAAGCAATAACTAGCATGCTATAGGGCATTTAATGCTCCTACGACAGGCCCTTTCACCATACATGGCCATACCTTGGCATTAGAATGGCGTGCCCGGAATGTTCTTGACCGGAAAAGACTTCGTTTGTGATCTGTCAGGGAATTTGTTTTAGAGAGCGTGAGAATGACCACTGCGGCGAATAAATTACGCACGTACCAATGCAAATCCGCACCATTACCATTTTGAATTTGAATTGATATTCCCCATCATTGATTTGATTTGAATTTGAATTGATGTGCCGCGCTCCATTTGTTTTTTTAATTTTGATTTGAATTTGAATTTGAATTTGAATTGATCTGTCTCGCTCCATTTGATTTTTAATTTTGTAAAAGATTCACGCTAGTCAGATTAACCAGCGTTCCTAACTGTGCAAGCGCAGGAAGAGATGTGGTGAGGTTGTTCTCCCACAAACAGAAGCTTTCCAAGTTGACCAGATCTACGATTGGCAGCACCTATTCTCCTTTGCTCGTCAATATTGTGCGGGATTTGTCTAGAGCGCTGGTTTCAGATCGTCAATCCATTCCATGTTATATTTTGGTTTTGATTTATTGGATATAAATATAACATTATTTTTAGTGTGTTTTTTACTAAATGTCCTGCCATGAAATTTTGCAGCGAAGGTCAGAGCTGCATGCAGAGAACATGCAGAAAACCGCAAGGGCAGTGCAGAAAGAATGAAAAAAAAAGATAAATGCAGTAAAGTTGGAGGGGAAAAGGACAGAGTCATTCCTGAAATATATATATGAAAAATGCCTTCATCCACATGTGACCAAACACGTGCTGCTTCTATTGGGAAGCCCAGAAACTCTGAAGGCTGTTGTGAAGAAAGCAATAATAACATATCATACTGACAGTGATCGACAACAGAGTGAATATCGGCAAGTATTGTGCGAAGAGATTACCAAAGTTTTAAATGTCAAATATGAAAATTTCATGTGATCACAAGAACAACTTCTTCTGGCTTGGAGTGAGAGTTCAGAGTGAATGGAGAACAATTATCTTGTTTATGGATTTCACTCACATAGTTTGGAGAAGAGTGGAAGTGTTGAATTATGGTTTTTAGTTTCAGTCACCAAAATAATATTTTTTAGTTTCCCTCTGTTTCTGGATTTCTTGATTTTGTTCTGCATTTGATAATTTTGTTCACTTGTTATTATGTTGTTTTTCTTTAAAAATGTTAATTTTTTTAATGTTAATGTTTTTTTTGTAGGTTGTATGTTAGGATAAATTGAGTGTTTCAGATTTATAATTATAATTTTATTTCATCTATTTATATAATTATATTTGAATTAGAATTATTTTTTTATTGTTAAAATAATTTATTTTAATATTGTATAAAAAATATTAATGTTGATTATTATAAATATTTTAATACTAATTAAGATTGACATATATTTAAAAATATATTAGTAATAAAAAAATAATTTTAAAATAAAATGATTTGGTAAATATTTTTATGTTAATTAAGTATATATTATATATCATTTTAAAACAATTATTTATATATCACGAAAAAATATATTTTTTTTATTTAGTATTTAAAAATACAATTTAAACAATAAAAAATAACACATTGTATTTTGCATTGTAAGAAGTTTACACCGTGAAGAAATTTGATCCCTTTAAGCTCGATACGTTTTTAAGGTTTATCTATGTTGGTTTTTAATAATAACAATAAATTTTTATTGATTAAAATAAATAAATAATATTTACAAAAATTAAATAAATAATATTTTTATAACAATATCTAAAATGAATTTTGATGTTGTGCATCTTATTTTTTATTTGTTTTATTATTATTTCATATATTAAATTTGAAATGTTTTATTTTTATTAATAAAAGATAAAATTGATGAAATAAAATTATAAAACTAAACAAATTTTAATATTATGTTAAATATGAATTCAAACAATGAAATTATAAATATCCCATTAAATCTTAACAAATTTTGATATCACATTAAATCTTAACAAATTTTGATATTGATGTAGCTTCATATTAAGTTTGGAATTATTAATTATTTTTATAAATGATGGATTTTATTAAAATCATGATAGGTTAACATTTAAAATAGAGCTATGGATATCATAAAGAAATGAGAGAATAGCCATTATTTCATACACCTAGAAAGCTCATAAGCACTCTGTTAAATCCATGTAATAGTACATATAAATATATCAAATTTGAGCTTACCATAAATACACTATCTTAGCAAATTGACAATTAGTGGAGAGAACGACTCAACTTCACACCAAACAAAAAATCAAATAGTCATTTCCAACTAGATCTAACAACATCCTAAAATATAGAAACAAACCTATGTAAAGATAACCAATAACCAATAATAGTAACAATCACACATATGACAAATATGAGTTAATAATTCTAACACTCTCCCTTAATGAGTGTTTGCCTTAATCTTTGTTAAGTGAGTTCATCATCATCTAGGCCTTTCCAACAAATTCTCCATTATGAATTGAAGAATCTTATAATCAAAATCATGTTATTTGATTCAATGTGACATTTCCACCTCATACCTCCATCATGTCTTTATCACCAAACTAAATGTCCATATAAATAAACAACCATCCACTAGAATCCACAAGTTTCTAATTGTTCCAACCATCAATTTAATAGAATATCCTTCATGTACGTGGTTCATTCAAATTCTTGATGAACTATCCCATAAATTTAAAACAATTATTTTTAAGCGTCTTCCAAAGTTGACAATCAACACGGTCCACTCACAGAGCATCCAAACAAAACATGGCCCACTCCAATAGTTTAACAATTTTATAACAAATATTTTTGCACTATATTGAATAAGTTTTTCAAATCATCACGAACACATGGCAAAGGGGTATGCATGCCTTTTCAACTTTTAAAGTATAATTCACATACTCCATCCAATGGGGACACCAAGTACATGCCTTGAAAACAATGCAAAGATATTCCCACAATAATTCACTTAAGCACCAACTCTTGACAAGATACATAACTTCATATGTTGCTATAAATGCAAGGTGTAGCTCAAATTTATACATGGTCAAGTCTATTTTTATTCAACACAACTCACAAAATTTACTTTATTTGTTCATGATCATTTCACTTCCACTATTCCCACAAGAAATATCATCAACATCCCTTGGAACAAACTCTAAAAAGAACTTTCTATCATATCAAGAACATCTATATTGTTCTTGTTGCAATCTCACCGTTCCACTTCAAAATTTTGTCTACAATTAACCTTTGACTTCTCTAATGAGAACAATGTAACATCATCATATTTTTAGTTTTCATAATTATATTCACCCAAGTAAATTTTTTCCATACCAATCTCAAAAAGTGTGAATGGTCTTCCATTCACTTGTTCCAGTGTTATTTTCAACAACTGTATCATTCCTTGTTCTACCCTTGTTCTTGTAATGATAATTGTGATTGTAACACCAATGTGGAAGAATCACAACTAACTAAACCTTTGATTAAATATATGCTAATTATTATTTAAACTTAATTACAACAATTGAAGGTTGGTGTTGACACCTAATCTTTGGGATTAGGTAAATCCATGTAAATATTATAAATAATAAGAAGAATTAGAAGATTAAGAGACACTGGGATATGAAACCCAAGAGTGTATTCCTCCATGCATATATCTATGATAAATCTCAATGCAAAAATACAATTCGCTTTGAGGAGTTATCTCACACATAATCAAAGGAACAATTTGATTATGTTGGAATTTGGTTGTCATTGATGTCAACCCAAGTAGCATCTAGAAGAAGCCTTGATTTTGATGAGGAAAATATTTGGGAAGATCAAATTTTTTTTCCCTCATGGCCATCATAATTTGATTTTCCCTATCATGTTGATTCCAATGGTAGGTAGCATGCCACAAAACTCCTCACAATTAAGGAGATATGCCCTATCAATTCAGGAGCCCCATAATGTGTTCAAGGCCCAAATGAGATGTTAATGGCAACTTGATGATTGATTACAGTTGGCCTTAATATTCAAAATAATCTTATATAATTTATTTTCTTTGAGTTTTCTAAGTCAACCCTCCAATTGTGACTTCTTTCATTATGAAACCAACCTAAAATAGTGAATCAAGTCGACTCCCTAAAGCGGTTTCTTAGATATTCAGGTGGACCCCTTTTAAAAGTAGAATTATTGGTTTATTTTTATGTTCGTCTTAGGGTTTATGGGCATGTCAATCCCTCCTTCTTCTATAAGTAGAGAGTTTGACTCTCTCCAAAGGGAATAAAATTCACTTGCTATCATCAAATAATTTCACTCTTTTTTTATGCCAGCGCAAAACATTACATCAGTAATCTAAATTTGTTCTATCTTGGGCTTAAATATTTTTATTTTGGTTAATGTTGTGGATTTTCTTATTTTATTTTTGATAATGATATCTAATTCTTTGAAAGAAAATAAAATTAAGTGAAATACAGATTCACCCACCCTCATAATATTTGCAACAATTCGTATTAGATAAGGTTCCTTTAGTTGTAGCCTAATAGTTGGAAGGTAGATCTCAAGAGATAAGAAATGGGAAATCCAAGGAAGCATGCACATAAACAATCAAAGGAAGTCTCTATAGATTCCTTTTGCAGATCATTCAATGAAGAATCCTTGTGATTTGCCAAAAATTTTGTTTTTTTGCATTTATGGCTACCAATCAAACTAGCTCTTCTTTGGTTTCATAAACCTCTATGCTAAAATTTGGTTCTCGTCTTCCAATGGTTCAAGAAATTTATTCTCTCAGTGTTCTCGTGGATGAGGATGCTTTCTATTGTGAAAAACAATTTTCAAAGAATGGCTTGGTTTGCAGGTTTAATTGGTACTAGTCATGGTTGGCCGGTTTGGATCTATGAGACATGAAAGCAACTTTCAACATATGAGTTGAATATTTACCCTATGGCTCAGAGTTTTTTCACTGTGGTTTTTAATAACATTGAGGAAAATAAACCCATTTCTGAAGCTAGGTTGTGGGTTTAGGGGACTGTTGGTCTCTTCATGCATCCCTAGACTCCCACTTTTGACCGAGTAATGGCATCAATCTCCCTAACCCCAATTTTGGTAAGGCTTCAGTAAATTATCCATGATTATATTGAATATTAATGCCAATTGTAATCTATCATCAAGCTGCCATTAACATATCATTTCGGGCACCTTGACCACATTATGGGGTTCCTAACTTGACATAGCATATATCCTCAACCATGAGGAGTTATGTGGCATGCCACGTACCATTTGTCATTTTTCTCTTAGTGTTGGTGAGGGATGATGAAACTCACTTGAAACATTAGATTCAAAAAGACAAGACTTGGTTACCTAGAAGCACTATATTAACCCCTTAACATCAATAATAATGTTTTTTCAAGGTAAGAAAACTATAACTTCACATTGATACTTCAATATCACCTTTTTCTAGCATTGTTGTAGGTGTTGGAAAATGATTTTCCAATGCTCCTATAGGCACTAGAGAAGCATTTTCTAGCGCCAAGAGAAATCATTTTCCAACATTTTTCTAAAGGAGGCTTGCAAATTTTTTTTGGAAGTTAAAGTTGTAACATTACAAATCAATTTTTTTCTATAGTTTGAAGTTTCAATAATTCATTGCTTTACAAGGTTGCGTGTTATTCACTGACTGGAAATAATTTATTGTTGGAGGAATCAACACTGATTATGATGAATTTTATTTGGATTATAAATTATTTAATCATGAGTAGGGTTGCTTGTGATGTACCATATTTGGATAACTTAATATTATTTTTAGGATTAATTATAGCAAGGTTTAATGTTCCTTAATGGTTTTTTAGTACATTATGTGTTATTCCAGGAAGAATTTTGGGTTCATCCATTTAGGACCACAATGAAATCCTATGATAAGAAAAACAATTTCATTCTTACACATGCTCCTGAATTGGCTCGAGGAGGTTCCACTACTATTACAAATCAAATTTTTCTTGGTTGTGCTTCATGTTCCTGTCTTTCCAACCTCATTAGGATGAACACTTTCAAGTGTGTTTGTTAGCCATTTTGGAGGACCTTTCTAAATGGCCCAGGTTTCTTAGTTGACTGAGTTGGGGATGAATCAAGATTTATTCTGCCAATTATGTCAATCACATCACTCAAAGTTTCATTAGTGGCTGGAGCTTCATGTGGGGGAGAGAGTGTTTCAGAAGAATATTCCATATATTGATCAAGTATACGAATCCCCCCTTCAATATGTGGAATTCCATTATTAAATTCTTGAAAATATTTTTCATGTTCGAATATATCCAAGTGATCAAGTTGTCGCTCAAAAACATTGTCATACTTGGAAGATTCAAGAAATATCACATCTCTAGATATTATAAACTTCTTGTTCACTTCATCATAGAGACAATATTCTTTAGAGGTATTTGACTACCCCGAGAAGATAAATTTTTGAATCCTTGGACCAAGTTTATTTCTTTGTTCCTCAGGTTTCAAGGCATAATGGATGGAACCAAAAATCCTGAGATGCCTCACCGAAGGAATGTGGCCATACCACATTTCGTAGGGACTCTTGTTTTTTATAGCATTAGATGGACACCTATTCTTTATATGCATGGCACATAGAAGTACATCAACCCAAAACATCAGTTTAACATTATTGAAAAACATCATGGAATGTACCATATTTAAGTTTGTCATGTTCATTCTTTCAGCTACCTCATTATTTTGGGGATTATAAAGCATAGTCTTTTGATGTTTGATCCCATGCTAGAGAAGATAGTTTTCAAATTCATTTGAAGTGTACACTTTTCCATCATCACTGTGAATAGAGCCAATATGAGATAGTGCATCATTTTCAATCCATGCATGAAAATTATTGAATGTTTTAAAAGCATCATATTTTTTCTTCAATAAATAAAGCCAACACATTCTGGTGTAGTCATCAGTAGATGTCATCATATAATTATTAACATTTGTAGAAGAAGCAGACATTAGGCCACATAATTATGAATGAACGAGCTCGCGTTTTCTATGTGCTTTGGAATGAGAATCATGAAAAGTATGTTTTCTATGCTATCCTAGAATACAAACATCACATTGCTTAAGTTTCCTAAGAATTGTAGGCACCAATAACACCAGTTTTCTTCAACAAATGAAGGTTATCATAGTTCAAGTGTACAAATATAACATGACATAAAAGACTTGATGGAAATATACCTTCATCATAGTGAGAATTGTATAAAATTTTTTGTACACGAGAAACATAGTTTTTCCTTCCTCTTCCTCTTCGGCCACCTCTTCCTCTAGAAGAATCTTGTGCACGATTCTTCTCTCTATGTGCAAGACACACAAATTCTTCAAAATATCCTAGGAGGTCGAAACCAACCTATTCATATGTCTATTTCAACACCAGTGGTTTTTATATCATGCATAATGGATCTTACTTCTGATGCTAAGGCAAGAGGGTCATAATTTTTCAATTCAAGACTGAACAACTTAATCATCAATTGAAAAAATTCAAGTTCAGAGTGTGAGTCATACAATTCTTAAACTTCTTTAAAGATTGAAAGGCATTTTAAAATTACGAAATATGTCAACTCAGCTCTTCATTTACTGATGCTGAAACCAAGGCATAGGCCTTGTTTTTCTTGTTTTCCCAAATGGAAAGCTCCTTATCTGATGTGGGATTTGCAGGTGAATTATCTCCTTCTCCTTCACAAACCCCTTTCCACAATCATTGAAAATGAGGGTGTGTTTTATCTTCCGGCGCCACTCAAGGTAGTTCTCTTTGCTAGAGAGAACCACCCCCACAATGGAAATTAGTGAATGAATCATAAAAAAGGACTAGATTTCCAAAATATTTGAAACCTTGTTAAATATATAAAAGTGGAAAAACGTCACTTTAGACTATGTAAAATTTTTAATTATTATCACCACTCATATATGAAATATAACATATATCTTTTCCACCACTCATATCTTGAGAATTGCACCCACTCTCATATTAAACACCACAACTTCATCATATAAAAGGATTTTGAATTCATAAAATATGTGAACCATATCCAAGCTTTAACATAACCAAGGCACAAATATTTCATATATATATCATAACATATGGCTCCACCATTTATGCATTCACCATGTATGTTCAACGTACCATATGCATTCACCATACCAATCCATATGGACCCTTTAAAAAAATTCAATGTAGAATATATATCGAATATGTCTGGATGCAATATATATTGAACATAACTACTTCACTCACACTCACGATGCGTTCATTTCCTCTCAGTCTTCCATGCAACGCAAACCTCCAGGAATATTATTTAAAGGACACTGACCTCTATGACGCAATATTTAAAGGTGCCTCCATGCAGGATGATACCAAATTTTGAGTCTTCTCTTTGTTGCATTACAGTGGACTTCTTTGATTCTAACAATGGAGGTGAGCTTCAATGGCTGCGTACTTAAATGGGTGAAATGATGGGAGGTGAGCTTCAATGGCTGTGTGCAGTGTTCCTCGATCATACTCTCTCCTTCAGCGATGGAAGCGACCATAATCGTCCGTTGAGGTAGTATAGAGATGGAATTTTCCCAACAATGAAGGTGAGAAGCCAGTCAGATATAAACACAAAATCTAACATATTAATGAAATCGTAGGACAAAGTTGCTCGTTCTGAAAAAATATGCATAAATATGCAAAACATAGGAAGGAGGGAGCTACAAGGGTAGAACAGAAGCCAAAAATAGAGGTTGGGACCTGTTCACTGTACCATGTCAGGCCATGAGGTAAGGGAAACCAAGAGTAGAGGTTGGTACCTATGCTCTGTACCATGTCAGGCCATGAGGTAACTCCTCAAAGCGAATTGTATTTTTGCATTGATATTGATCATAGATATATACATGGAGTGAGAGACTCTTGGGTTTCATATCCCAGTGTCTCTTCATCTTCTAATTCTTCTTATTTTCTTATTTATAATACTTACATGGATTTACCTAATCCCAAATATTAGGTGTCAACACCAACCTTCAATTGTTTTAATTAACTTTAAATAATAATTAACATATATTTAATCAAAGGTTTAGTTAGTCGTGATTCTTCCACATTGGCATTACAATCACAATTATCATTACGAGAACAAGGGTAGAACTAGGGATGATACAGTTGTTCAAAATAAAACTGGAACAAGTGAATGGAAGAACATTGAGACTTTTTTAGATTGATATGGAAACAAGTTACTTGGGTGAATATAATTATGGTAAATAAAAATATGATGATGTTACATTCTTCTCATTAGAGAAGTCAAAGGTTAATTGCAAACTAAAATTTGAAGTGGAATGGTAAGATTGCAACAAGAACAATATAGATATTCTTGATATGATAGAAAGTTATTTTTAGAGTTTGTTCCAAGGGATGTTGATGATAGTTCTTGTGGGAATAGTGGAAGTGAAATGATTGTGAACAAATAAAGTAATTTTTGTGAGTTGTGTTGAATAAAAATAGACATGACCATGTATAAATTTGAGCTACACCTTGCATTTATAGCAACATATGAAGTTATGTATCTTGTCAAGAGTTGGTGCTTAAGTGAAGTATTATGGGAATATTTTTACATTGTTTTCAAGGTACGTACTTGGTGTCCCCATCGGATGGAGTATGTGAATTATACTTTATAAGTTGAAAAGGCATGCATACCCCTGTGCCATGTGTTCGTGATGATTTGAAAAACTTATTCAATATAGTGCAAAACTTTTTGTTATAGAATTGTTAAACTATTGGAGGAGTGGGCCATGTTTTGATTGGATGCTCTATGAGTGGACCATGTTGATTGTCAACTTTGGAAGACACTTAAAAATGATTGTTTTAAATTTATGGGGAAATTTATCAAGAATTTGAATGAACCATGTACATGAAGGATATTCTATTAAATTGATGGTTGGAACAATTAGACACTTATGGATTCTAGTGGATGGTTGTTTATTTATATGGACATTGATAGTTTGGTGATGAAGACATGATGGAGGTATGAGGTGGAAATGTCACATTGAACCAAATAACATGATTTTGATTATAAGATTCTTCAATTCATAATGGAGAATTTGTTGGAAAGGCCTAGATGATGATGAACTCACTTAACAAAGATTAAGGCAAACACTAGTTAAGGGAGAGTGTTAGAATTATTAACTCATATTTTCCATATGTGTGATTGTTGCTATTATTGGTTATTGGTTATCTTTACATAGGTTTGTTTCTATATTTTAAGTTGTTGTTAGATCTAGTTGGAAATGACTAGTTGATTTTTTGTTTGGTGTGAAGTTGAGTTGTTCTCTCCACTACTTGTTAATTTGCTAAGATAGTATATTTATGGTAAGCTCAAATTTGATATATTTATATGTACTATTACATGGATTTAACAGAGTGCTTATGAGCTTTCTAGGTGTATGAAATAATGTCTACTCTCCCATTTCTTTATGATAGCCATAGCTCTATTTTAAATCTTAACCTATCATGATTTTTAAAATAATCATCATTTATAAAAATAATTAATAATTCCAAAATTAAGATGAATCTACATCAATATCACAATTTGTTAAGATTTAATGTGATATCAAAATTTGTTAAGATTTAATGAGATATTTATAATTTCATTGTTTGAATTTATATTTAACATAATATTAAAATTTGTTTAGTTTTATAATTTTATTTCATCGATTTTATCTTTTATTAATAAAACTAAAACATTTCAAAGTTAATATATAAAATAAGAATAAAACAAATAAAAAATAAGATGCACAACACTATAACTTATTTTAGATGTTGTTATAAAAATATTATTTATTTATTTTTAATCAATAAAAATTTATTAGCCCTAAGGGTTAATTCAACGAGTCTATTTCTTGTTGCTATGTACCTCCCGGATTGGGAGTTCACAGAGTCAATTCTCCTCCATGGTATTGGGGTTAGGTCGTGCTAGTTTAGCCAATTGAATTTGATTTGCCCATATTTTCCCATGGATTCCGCCACCATGTAGTGTCAATGAACCACCATATATATATATATATATATATATAAAAAAAAAAAAAGAAGAAGAAGAAGAAAGAAAGAAAGAAAGAAAAGAATAAAAAAGTTATTGTTATTATTAAAAACCAACATAGATCAATTTTAAATACTGATTTAACATGACCTCAGAAGGATCAAATTTCTTCAAGGTGCAAACTTCTTACAATGCAAATTACAATGTGTTATTTTTTATTTCATATTGTTTAAATTGTATTTTAAATACTAAATAAATTATATATAAAACCAAATAAATATTTTAACCATATAACTTAATTTTTTCTAAAATATTTACCAAAACATTTTATGAGGAAAATTAAAATTATTTTTTATTACTAATATATTTTTTAATATATGTCAATATTAATTAGTGTTAAAATATTTTATAATAACCCATATTAATATTTTTTTATACAATATTAAAATAAATTATTTTAACAATAAAAAATTAATTGTAATTCAAATATAATTATATAAAATAGATTAAATAACATTATAATTGTAAATGAGAAACACTCAATTTATATTAACAAACAACCTCAAAAAATTAACTTTTTTAAAGCAAACACACAACATAATAATAAGCCAACAAAATCATCAAATGCACAACAAAATCAGGAAATCCAGAAACAAAGAAAAACTAAAAACTACTATTCATCACTTCTTCACTGAAACTAAAAACCATAATTCATCACTTGCACTCTTCTCCAAACTATGTGAATGTAGTCCATAAACAAGATAATTGTTCTCCACTCAATCAGAACTCTCACTCCAAGCGATGGAGAAGTTGTTCCTGTAATCACTAAAAAACCATAAATTAGCACTTCCACTCTTCTCCAAACCATGTGAGGGCAGTCCATAAACAAGATAATTGTTCTCCACTTACTCCGAACTCTCACTCCAAGCCATGGAAAAGTTGTTCCTATGGTCACATGAAATTTTCATATTTGACATTTAAAACCTTGGTAATCTCTTAACACAAAACGTGCCAGTATTCACTCTATTTTCGTTTACTGTCAGTATGATATGTTACTATTGCTTTCTTCTAAGCGGCCTTTAGAGTTTCTGGGCTTCCCAATCGAATCAGCACGATCACATGTGGATGAAGGCATTTTTCATCTATATATTTCAGGAATGACTCTGCTTTTCCCCTTCAACTTTACTGTGTTTATTTATTTATTTCATTCTTTCTGCACAGCCCTTGCTGTTTTCTGCCTGCAACTCTGGCCTTCGCTGCAAAATTTCATGGCTGGACATTTACTAAAAAACGCACAAGAAATAATGTTATATTTATATCCAGCAAATCAAAACCAAAATATCTAAATAAAAACATGGAATTAATTGATGATATGAGGAGCATAAGAAGCATAATCCTGAAAACCAGCTCTCTAGACAAATCACGCACAATATTGATGAGCAGAGGAGCATAAGTGCTCTCAATCGTAGGGCAGTGCAGCTCTGGCCTTCACTGCAAAATTTCATGGCTAGACATTTAGTAAAAAACGCACTAAAAATAATGTTATATTTATATCCAACAAATCAAAACCCAAATATAACATGGAATGGATTGACGCTCTGAAACCAGCTCTCTAGACAAATCCCGCACTATATTGACGAGCAGAGGAGTATAAGTGCTCTCAATCGTAGATCTGGTCAACTTGGAAAACTTTTGTTTGTGGGAGAACAACCTCACCACATCTCTTCCTGCTCCTGCACAGTTAGGAATGCTGGTTAATCTGACTAGCGTGAATCTCTTACAAAATTAAAAATCAAATGGAGCGCTACAGATCAATTCAAATTCAAATCAAAATTAAAAAACAAATGGAGCGCGGCACATCAATTCAAATTCAAATCAAATCAATGATGCGGAATATCAATTCAAATTTGAAATAGTAATGGCATGGATTTGCGTTGGTAAGTGCGTAATTAATTCACTGCGGCGGTCATCCCCAGGCTCTTTAAAATGAATTGCCTGACAGATCACAAAGGAGGAGTCTTTCGTTTGACGAATCGGGCGCTGATGTGACAGCTCCCGATCAGCCTTCTCAGGCGACCTCTCCCTTCTCCGACTCATGGTGGACCCCACGGAAGATGGTGACGGCACTTCCCCTCTCGGCAGATGGCGACGGGAACGGCAACATGTATCTCATCTCCCTCGCATCGTCTGCCACCTCCCTCCATCGTGCCGCTCTTCCCCATCCACCGCCCCACCTCCATCAATGCTGAATTGTGAAATTTGAATATGAAAAACTGCGAATTGAAATTTGAAATTCTGTATTTTGAATTACTGCAAGTACAACAACCAAGGCCTGGCTATGTTCACCTCGTCCCTCTACGTTGCAGGCCTCGTTGCTTCGCTGTTTGCGTCGTCTATGACGAGGAAATATGGACGCAAGGCCACTATTATCAGCGGAGGTACCTGTTTCATCGTAGGCGCTTCTCTGAACGCCAGTGCAGTGAATTTGCCAATGCTCATTTTTGGGCGCATTATGCTTGGAGTCGGAATTGTCTTCGCAAATCAGGTAGGAATTACCGGAGTCAAAAGATAGATTTAGGCGTTTGCCTTTGAAATGCAACAGTTCCTGCACTTAGAATGACTTGGGTGGGTAACAGAGCTTTTAGAACGACTTGGGTTTGCAGAATTTTTTAATAGTTTGGATCTGAATCATCCTGACTTGGGGTTTTTTAATAGTTAATTGGATCTGAATCATCCGGAATTGGGTTTTTTATTAGTTAATTGGATCTGAATCATCATGACTTGGGCTTCTTTTTATTAGTTTGGATTGGAAGGACTTGGGTTTGCAGAGTTTTTTACTAGTTTAGTTTGGATTGGAAGGACTTGGGTTTGCAGAGTTTTTTACTAATTTAGTTTGGATTGGAAGGACTTGGGTTTGTAGAGTTTTTTATTAGTTTAGTTTGAATTTGAAGAACTTGGGTTTGCAGATTTTTTTATTAGTTTGAATTTGAATTTGAATGAATGAGTTGACAGATTTTTTTTTGTTTGAATTTGTTTCAAGGCCGTTCCTCTGTACCTGTCAGAGCTGGCTCCTCCAAAACTCCGTGGAGGACTCAACATGTTGTTCCAGTTGGCCACGACACTTGGGATTCCAACATGCCCATGCCCAGCAGCAGATTATGGAGAGAGTTTTGGCATTGTTGTTGCTGCTTTGCTTTCTGCTGGCTTCATCACTAACAATATTATCCTATTTTTTTCAAAGGTTTCTGTTGGCATAGTTTTGGGCCTAAAGTTTGGAGGAGACCAACAACTATCTAAAGGATTCTCAGCATTGTTGGTATCAGCCATCTGTTTCTTTGTGGCTGCATTTGGGTGGTCATGGGGTCCTCTTGGATGGACTGTGCCCAGTGAAATTTTCCCACTAGAAACCCGCTCTGCTGGACAGGCCTTCCTATATCTTTTATGTACCTTCAAGTATGGGATTTTCCTCTTCTTTGCAGGTTGGATATGTATCATGACTGCCTTTGTATTCTTCCTGCCAGAGACTAAGGGTGTACCCATTGAAGAAATGATTCTTCAATGGAGAAACCACTGGTTTTGGAAGAAAATCGTTCCATGTATTATTGATGAAGAGGTGATCAAGCGCCCATATGTGTGAGTGACTAATTTAATTTGAGAGTTTGTATTTGATGAATGTGTGATTGAAATAAAGAAGACTATTTTAATTTGAGAGTTTTATTGTAATTTCTGATTGAAATAAAGATTAATTTAATTTGAGAATTTGACCTCTCTAATTTTTTTGTAATTTGCAAATTTATTTGAGGATTTATTTCCGGAACATATCCAAACCTCATATATCTAAAATCTCAGTTAAGCAGTTTGTTTCATTTTATATATGGTGAAAATATGTATTTGCATATTTATTAGAAAAAACACTTTGATATTGGTATATGTAGACCATAATTTTTATATATGTATATAATGCATATTCACAGATGCTAATATTCTTTAAGAAAATCACACAGCTAAACCAATATTTTTTAGCAAAAATATGTAAAATAATTTTAATGACTAGTAAAATAAAATATTAATTATTTTTATTTAAAATTTATAAAATTAATCCAAATAAAATCTCTATTATTTTTTTATTATATCGATCATTATATGTTTAAATATTGAAGCTTAATTTTTTTTAAACAAAGGAAAACTCACATCTCAAAAAACAATCAAAAGATTCTCTCTTGTATAATTTTCCAATCTACCATGATAACTTTAGCAAAAATATGTAAAATAATTTTAATGACTAGTGGATTTTGACCTTCAAGATATTAATGGAACAACATTTGGATATGAAAAGCTAGATCCTACCCTTCATGCGACAAAGCAGGAAGGAAACAAGACTTAAAGAAGAACACTCTCTAAATCCAATGACAAAACTATAGGAGAATGTTTCTCGTTAATTTCTAGGTTGTAATCTCATCATAGATTACATAATGAATTTACATGTTTTTTGGATAACGCTTACGAAAATGAAACCAATATGTATATTAGTAGGAAGCATTTACTATCAATACTTAATAATCTATCACATTTACTATCAAAACTATTCAATTGTCATTGCTTGAAGATAAAAGAAAAAAAACCCTGAGATGGGAACCACTTGGCTACCCTCACACTAGTAAAGTGGTCAAATTCAATGATAAGAGTACATTTTAAGCTATTGATATATCTCACTTTTGAATCCATCACATAAAATAATTAATTTCCGACATATTATGAACCATCAAATATGGTTCATCGTTAGGACATGTGTTTGAATGGAAACTATTTAGGATGCAAATCCTATTTTTGGTTGCACATTTGGATAGAATATTCCTATATTCAAAGAAAATTCCTCTAATATCTACCCATCGTAATGTCCAAAAAATTTCCTCTCTACTTCATTTTTGTAGGGCACCAAGGCCTTCACTTTGGACCCCAACTCATCAAGTATCTAGCGAATGGATGTACCTCAATACCATATTCATTAATTATATCCACACCTTTAGTGGTTGTAACTATATCCTATTATTCCAAAAGAATTTTAAGGCACAAAATTCTATCAACTTAAAAGGTATGATCAAGCTTCTTCCCTGTATTTTCATCCAATAATGGTAGGCAAATCCATGGCATGGTTTAGTGGTACTCCTTAAATGACTTCTTATTACAATTTTTATAAATGAATATGCCTTAAAGCACCTTTATCTAATGATTTCAAATATATTTCATACAAAAAAAAGGTGAATTTCCAACATCGAGGGGACTAATCGACATATAATTATAGACCCAATTATTTCCCACGGGGTCTTCACTCAATAAACATCTAGTATATGACTTGTGATCATAGCATATTAAACAATACCCATAATTTTAGTACATACTAGAAAATACCCCTAAAAATCACATTATTTAACCCCCTACCAATATAAACCCAATACACCTTCCCAGTTTAAAAAGCCCCTGCTTTCACTATATATTGTAGGTATCCATATTTTTATTAACATTTTTTATACCCATTTATATTTTTTCATTAACTTTGAGCTCCATTTTTTTATACCTGCCAATATAAAAACCCTTTATCCCCTAAATATCCCCCAATATATTATGTCATTTTTCCTCATTATATATCCCCCAATATGAACCCACATGTTATGGTATTTCTCCTGTAGTGAAGCCCCCGTGTTATTTCCCATAATTTTCTACTTCTATTATCTTCAAAACATGAGTTGGAATCATGGTTCTTCTTTAATTTACTAAGAAGGTATAAATCTCATATTATGCTCATATTGAAAAATGATCCAAAAACCTTCTCGTACTTTAAAGCCATGGTTATGGGCGATGCGAGAAAAATAGAGAGCAACATGGTTTTCTCTATTGGAGAGAATTCCAATTATCAATTCAATATCTTCATATGTGGGAATTAAAACCTCTAGTCACTATAACCTGCGAACCACATGTGAGAAGTTTTTGTGGGAATACTCAAGGTTGCATTTCTATTTAAGCAAGAAAGTGAGCCCAACAACCACCACAATGCAAGAGACACTTGACTTTGCTGGATTTTTGTTATGCTAATAGTAGTTGAGATGAATGGTGGAATTAAGAGATGGTTTTCTAAGAAACCACCCCCCCCATGACATCATCCTCTCCATCATCATTGCCATGTCTCCCTCAGAGAATTTTTGGCACTCCACATGTTTTGGCGCTCACACAACATTGAATGATTCCCAGAATTTGTTAATGGTGTACTACCGGTTTAATTTGATTTAAATGCCTAGTTTTAGGTCTCCAATGAGGGAACATACATCGACAAGTGTTCTTCTGAAATCCACCACTATATTTGGTTAATAGGAGGAATAAGGATCCATGTCTAGAACTTGAAGTCGAAGAAAATCCACCACTTCTCAATAAGATCATACCAATTGTGACTATGATGCTAAAGATAATGTTCTAGGAAGTACACACCATCACTAGGTTGGTCATCATTAGCATTAAAAAAAATCATGAATGGTGACACGTCTAAAGCGTCCAAATTTGAACTCCTCCAAACTAAAGCGTGGACCTCCCACATGCCGGAGCAACTCATTAACTCCACGATATTTCTATTAAGTTGTAAGTTCTAGGTAGAGACCACTACCTCATCCATTAAACCTAAAGGGCACAAAATTTTTTATTGTGATGCAATGAAAATCCATGTTACATAATGATTGAAGAATCATTGAAAGTTCCTTCCATGGGATATTTTCCAAGTTTGGATTGTCCTTCTTTAAATCGAACAGGTGAATTGTTTAAAAAAAATTAAGCTTCAATATTTAAACATATAATGATCGATATAATTAAAAAATAATAGAGATTTTATTTGGATTAATTTTATAAATTTTAAATACAAATAATCAATATATTATTTTACTAGTCATTAAAATTATTTTACATATTTTTGCTAAAAAATATTGGTTTAGCTGTGTGATTTTCTTAGAGAATATTAGCATCTGTGAATATGCATTATATCCATATATAAAAATTATGTTCTACATATACCAATATCAAAGTGTTTTGTCTAATAAATATGCAAATACAGATTTTCACCATATATAAAATGAAACAAACTGCTTAGCTGAGATTTTAGATATATGAGGTTTAGATATGTTCTGGAAATAAATCCTCAAATAAATTTGCAAATTACAAAAAAATTAGAGAGGTCAAATTCTCAAATTAAATTAATCTTTATTTCAATAAGAAATTACAATAAAACTCTCAAATTAAAATAGTCTTCTTTATTTCAATCACACATTCATCAAATGCAAACTCTCAAATTAAATTAGTCACTCACACATATGGGCGCTTGATCACCTCTTCATCAATAATACATGGAACGATTTTCTTCCAAAACCAGTGGTTTCTCCATTGAAGAATCATTTCTTTAATGGGTACACCCTTAGTCTCTGGCAAGAAGAATACAAAGGCAGTCATGATACAGATCCAGCCTGCAAAGAAGAGGAAAATCCCATACTTGAAGGTACATAAAAGATATAGGAAGGCCTGTCCAGCAGAGCGGGTTTCTAGTGGGAAAATTTCACTAGGCACAGTCCATCCAAGAGGACCCCATGACCACCCAAATGCAGCCACAAATAAACAGATGGCTGCTACCAACAATGCTGAGAATCCTTTAGATATTTGTTGGTCTCCTCCAAACTTTAGGCCCAAAAATATGCCAACAGCAACCTTTGAAAAAAATAGGATAATATTGTTAGTGATGAAGCCAGCAGAAAGCAAAGCAGCAACAACAATGCCAAAACTCTCTCCATAATCTGCTGCTGGGCATGGGCATGTTGGAATCCGAAGTGTTGTGGCCAACTGGAACAACATGTTGAGTCCTCCACGAAGTTTTGGAGGAGCCAGCTCTGACAGGTACAGAGGAACGGCCTTGAAACAAATTCAAACAAAAAAAAAATCTGTCAACCCATTCATTCAAATTCAAATTAAAACTAATAAAAAACTCTGCAAACCCAAGTTCTTCAAATTCAAACTAAACTAATAAAAAACTCTGCAAACCCAAGTCCTTCCAATCCAAACTAAATTAGTAAAAAACTCTGCAAACCCAAGTCCTTCCAATCCAAACTAAACTAGTAAAAAACTCTGCAAACCCAAGTCCTTCCAATCCAAACTAATAAAAAGAAGCCCAAGTCATGATGATTCAGATCCAATTAACTAATAAAAAACCCAATTCCGGATGATTCAGATCCAATTAACTATTAAAAAACCCCAAGTCAGGATGATTCAGATCCAAACTATTAAAAAAGTCTGCAAACCCAAGTCGTTCTAAAAGCTCTGTTACCCACCCAAGTCATTCTAAGTGCAGGAACTGTTGAATTTCAAAGGCAAACGCCTAAATCTATCTTTTGACTCCGGCAATTCCTACCTGATTTGTGAAGCCAATTCCGACTCCAAGAATAATGCGCCCAAAAATGAGCATTGGAAATTCACTGCACTGGCGTTCAGAGAAGCGCCTACGATGAAATTGGTACCTCCGCTGATAATAGTGGCCTTGCATCCATATTTCCTTGTCATAGACGACGCAAACAGCGAAGCAACGAGGCCTGCAACGTAGAGGGACGAGGTGAACATAGCCAGGCCTTGGTTGTTGTACTTGCAGTAATTCAAAATTCAGAATTTCAAATTTCAATTCGCGGTTTTTCATATTCAAATTTCACAATTTAGCATTGATGGAGGTGGGGTGGCGGATGGGGAAGAACGGCGCGATGGAGGGAGGTGGCGGACGATGCGAGGGAGATGAGATCCATGCTGCCGTTGCTGTCACCGTCTGCCGAGAGGGGAAGTGCCATCACCGTCTTCCGCGGGGTCCACCATGAGTCGGAGAAGGGAGAGGTCGCCTGAGAAGGCTGATCGGGAGCTGTCACATCAGCTCCCGATTCATCAAACGAACGACTCCTCCGATCATAAATGGAGCCTTTATTCAAGAACATTCCGGGCACGCCATCCTAATGCCAAGGCATGACCATGGCCATGTATGGTGAAAGATTTGCCGTAGGAGCATTAAATGCCCTATAGCAGGCTAGTTATTACTTTCCGGCTCTGTTACCCCCTCTATCTAACTGGCTGCTATATCCATTAATTACGCTGCCTACCCCACCAGACTTCACCAACCCGCAAATTCATTTTCAAATTTGCCTGCAAAAATCCATCTCTGTTTGCGACTCCTTGTCCAGAGCATGAACAGAAGAAACTCTGTCAAGGATTGCTGCCCAGATGTACGTAACGGCCAGAACTTCGATCACAAGATTTGTTTACTGCTGCAAGACTCAAGATTATTGGCCCATTTGAAAATTTAAGTCAACTCCTATTCAAAAACAAACATTAGCAATCTCTCTTGGTCTTGTGGAATTGACTGTTTGATAAAAGTCTAGCAATTTTTAATTTTGTTGTTATCGTATGCAAAAGGGCTACTCCGATCAGAAGAAGTATAATTGACTGTTGGATTTGGAATGTTTGCTTTCAATGTATTTGAAAACATTAGTATAAGACTTCTATAGACAATAGATGCTAAAAGAGTTTCTCTGCCTAAATGAAATATATGCCACTGTAACTCAGAAATATATGTCACTCTGTACTGTGAAAATTCTTTACATCAAGTGAGTTACAAGACTTCAGCAAGGATTTTCTGAAGATTGGATGCAAAAGAGTTGGTTCATCGGAAGAACATATGTGACTATTGTGTTCCTCTCAAGGTATGCACACGATTCTTTTGAGTTCTATTGAGATTGTTTGTCATGGAAGGATTATATATCCAGTTATCTCATTTCCTTATATCATAAATATTTGAATTGATGAACTGAAAGAATTAATTATTTCTACATATCTACAATTGCAACCGTTCAACCAACAACATAGAGATTACAAATAGCCAAGATTGGCTCTGGTTCTCTATCTTTTTTGGTGCAAATGTTCCCCACATTACATCAACATTCAATCAACTAAAATTTCTACGCTTGAAATGCATCACCCTTAATGCTTAAGATTGACATTTCCATGAAGCCAATACCAAATATTCCTCGTGGGTTTGCAGCCCTGAACCAGGACAGAGGATACTAACCTCATAGCTATCACTGAGCATTCTGGATCACAACAACACACATGTCTCACCTCCATTAAATATGCTGCAAAAGGAAAATAATTATGTGAATACTACAGGCAATTAGTAACCATTCAATTTTCGAAGTACCTGTTACAAACAGAAAAACCAGAGTGATAGAGCTAGGACTGGAGATTTATTTATGCACATTTAATTTGTATTAGGGATTTTTTGAATATAGAGAATATGGGTGAATAAAAATGTTAAAACCCAGTAAAGCTCAATCCTATAATTAAAAGTTGTTATACAAAAGCCCTAAATGGAGGGCACTTTAATGCACATGCTAGGACGTATAAAGGTCATTTTTCTAGCACAACATAGTCTAAAAGGACAAAAAATATTTTCTTCCTTAATAAGGTATAATGGTCACCATCTATTGCAACTTTCTTCACTTTAATGGCCCACAATTTAGGTTGCACTAAGTTTAAAATCAGTTTCAATGCATATGTACTCGAAAAGAAGAAAAGAGTAACGACTGTGCATACTAAGGGAAAATTCCCAAATTTGACCTGCAATAAGATTGATGCCACTTACCCACATACAACTGTAGCGTGCTACAGAAAACAACAAATGTGAGAGAAAATTTAGAGAAACAAAAAATACAACGAACTGATAAGAACATGATCATAATTAAAATGTCCTTAAAGTCTAGATCTTTGTCAAGAGCATGCAAGCATGTTAACTTTTTATGTGAGAACCAAGGGAAACCTTGAGGGTCATCATAACTAACACCAAAATAATTTTCCACGATTGAAATGTTTGTGGTTAAATAAACTGCAAGTGATTATGATTTCTGAATTGAGGAATATAAATTTTTGGAATTAAGGATATGATATATCATTGAAGCTTCCATCCTACCTAATCTAAGGTAGATGTGCTTCATATTCCACTGAAAGTCCCAGTGCTTCTCTTCATTCTTTAGAGTCCAATATGACCAACCAAATGAAGCCTTTTCATAAGCTTGTAATGGGGCATCACAAAACTGTTGATATTCCGACCTTGAAGCTCGTTGCACCTTCCACACGTTTGTCCATTCACCTAGGACACACTGTCAAAGCTAACTCAATCAAGAACAGAAAAAAAACCACAAAATTTATTAAGATCATGACATAGCATACAAGGGATGGATCAAGGAAGACACTTTCATATTTCATATTGCCAACAAATACGATAGGACCAATTTTGTTGTTTAGAGTTTCCACTTGGGGTTCCCTGTCCTTCAAGATGAAGTCGATATTATCTTGGGCAATCTTGTTATCAAAATAATCATCAAAAATATTATAGTAGTGAACATCGACAACAATGTTTGAAAATGCATCATTTATTTGATACAACTCATGTGGATCAGCATTTCAATCCCCTAGCACATGATAACATATGTGGTGGAAGAGTGCTTCCACACAGTTTGATAGCCATTTGAATAATAGGAAGCCAAAACATCCACAGGAACATTTGTTGCTAGAGGTTCATTCAGCAATTCAATACGCATGCTATTGTTACTATCTCTGCTCAGAACACAGTAATAGCATCGGGACCTTGGATTATACGTAATCAATTTTAACGATTCTAAAATGTGAAATATAAAACTTTCATAGAATCAAAAAGTAAAAGCTTTGAAAATGCCCAGTAAAAACATACCTCCAACCATTAATAGTAAATCTGCAAGAAGAAAAAAAAATCCCGCCACGCGACCAAAGAAAAACTGGTTTGGAGAATCGAATTTATGGTTGAAAAATAAGGAATTTATGGTAACTATAGGTTACCTACAGCATTCAAAATTCTCACTATATGTGGCTGGATTCGAGCCCAAGTCTCCACGGCCAGAACATGGAAGTCTTACCACTGTAAATCTAAATTGAAAGCTGCGAGGCTTTTATAAATCCCACGTATAAACCAAAAGCCAAATCATGTATTTTCTAAACACTAACATTCATGTGTTAGATATATGTGCAAAGGTTCGTGGATATAAACTATGCCAAAATTTTCATGGGGAAACATACACCATAGTCCGCATAAATAATTACATAGTCTGTTATGATATATATATCATATATAAATGCCTTCAATCCAATACCAAAAACTCCAACTAGCTTCTGTTCATGCCACTGACTATGCTACAGAAAACACTCATGAAAATAATCTAGCACAGCAGGTAAGAAAAAGGAAACAGAAAATCTGAAGGCACTTCCAAGCTCTGCTCACTCATAGCTTGATGGTGTGAAAACTGAAGGGGTTTGAGTTAGTGAGCTTGGGGACCAAACAGAAGAGTTTATAGCCAAGCTTCCATCAAGCTTCTGTTAGCTATGTGTCAAATGTTCTGTTAAACACCATGTTAAGCACACACATGGTGTATGAGAAGGATAAACACACACATACAAGAGGAAACTCAACACAATGAAGGATAAGCGTGTAGCTCTCTTATTTTCCATTATACAAAGATGTACATTTATAATACAATGGTGTGACTCTTGGTTTCACATTCCAAGGTCACTTGGACTCCATTGTGAATTTTCGCATTCCACACCTACCCATGTAGGATTAGGTGTTCCAACATGTTCCACTGATCATGGTAGAGAACTGCAGTGGGAGTAATGGACCACTTCAGAAGCTCCCAACAAGAAATTAATTTACTGCAGTTAATTTCCGTAATTTCAGGAAATAACCGCAGTTGGTTTCCATAGTCTAAGGAAATGACTGTAGTAGTTCCAGAAATGAAGGGAGTAGTTCCTGAAATCAAGCAGTGGGAGAGGGAGCGTAACATTCTCCCACTTGGTCCATACTTCCAATCTTAATGTCTCATCTTAAAACCCATTTATAATCTGTATTAAGTAATAGATACATGAATCATGATGATAAGTCCTCTAATGACGAGTATTATCTTCATGTATTACTATGTATTTATTCTTATTAAAATTTATGTGGCAAAAATTTCTTAATGAATAAACCCCATGTTTATTCTTGGTCCTACATAGATGAATTCTCTCAAATCAAATTAAGGTGCACATAAATATGAGAAAAACATCACAATAATTAAGAATTTCATTAAAAATAACATTGTTCATACAATGAGAATCTACATAATGGAACCAAGTCCCATATTCATTACATGATCCTTGAATTTAAATGGTGGCATGCCCTTAGTCAAAGGATTAGCGATCATCAATTCAGTGCTAATGTGCTCAATGACCACTTTCTTTTCTTTAACATGTTCCCTTATAGCTAAATACTTAATGTCGTTATGTTTATTTTGACTCCCACTTTTGTTGTTCTTAGCCATAAAAACAGCACCTGAATTGTCGCAATATATTCTCAATGGCTTAGAGATAGAATCCATAATTCTAAGCCCAGAAATGAAATTCTTAATCCATACACCATCTAAAGTAGCCTCAAAACAGGAGACAAATTCAGCTTCCATAGTAGAAGTGGCAATCAAGGTTTGCTTGGCACTCCTCCATGATACAACTCTACCGGCCATCATAAAAATGTATCCTGATGTTGATTTGCGTGAATCAACACATCTAGCAAAGTCAGAATCTAAGTAGCCAATCACTTCCAAATTTTCCGTCCGTTTATACATAAGCATGTAGTTTTTGGTTCCTTGAAGGTATCTCATTACTTTCTTTGCAACTCTCCAGTGGTCTAAACCTGGATTACTCTGATATCGTCCCAACATTCCCACAACAAATGCAATGTCAGGTCTTGTGTAGACCTAAGCATACATTAGGCTTCCAACAACAGAATCATATGGAATGTTCTTCATTTGTTCCCTTTCAAATTCGTTCTTCAGGCATTGGTTCAAACTGAACCTATCACCCTTCACAATGGGAGCAAAACTTGGTGAACAATCCTTCATCCAAAATCTCTCTAAAATTTTATTAATATACGTTTCCTGAGACAGACCCAAGATGCCTCGAAATCTGTCTCTATGAATCTTAATGCCAATGACATAAGATGCCTCACCCATATCCTTCATATCGAAATTATTAGAGAGGAATTGTTTTACCTCATGCAGCAAACCCTTATCATTGGTTGCTAGCAAAATGTCATCCACATATAAAACAAGAAAACAGATTTTACTCCCACCGACTTTAAGGTATATACATTCATCCATAATGTTTTCTACAAAACCTAAAGAAGAGATTACATTATGAAATTTCAAATACCATTGACGAGATGCTTGTTTTAATCCGTATAATGACTTCTTGAGCTTGCAAACCAAATGCTCACCATCACTAGAGGAGAATCCTTTAGGTTGTTTCATGTAAACCTCCTCCTCTAGATTTCCATTGAGAAATGTTGTTTTCACATCCATTTGGTGCAACTCCAAGTCAAAATGGGCTACTAATGCCATAATAATGCGCAAGGAATCTTTCTTAGATACAGGAGAGAAAGTCTCCTTGTAATCGATTCCTTCTTTTTGAGTGAATCCCTTTGCAACGAGTCTTGACTTGTATCTCTCAATGTTGCCTAGTGAGTCTTTCTTTGTCTTAAAGACCCATTTACATCCAATGGCTTTTGCACCATTAGGAAACTCAACAAGATCCCAGACTTTGTTACTCTTCATAGAATTCATCTCTTCCTTCATGGCATCGTACCATAATTCTGATTCTTTGTAACTCATGGCTTGTGAAAAAGACTCAGGATCATTTTCGGCTCCAATGTCGTAGTCAGATTCTTGCAGATACACAACATAATCATCAGGAATTGCTGATCTCTTTGGTCTAGTAGATCTTCTTAACGTTGTCCCACCATCTTCTTGAGAAGTATGTGGTTCAAATCGTTGTTCAAAAATTCTTGGCAATTCTTGAACTATCTGATCTACTGGAATGTCGTCAGCAGCTTATGGAACTTCAACAATTAGTTGTTCAACACCAATTTGTACTTGTGGGGTGCTGTGAACAATAACCAATCTTTCACTTGAGGTGGAAGGTTGAGATTCTAAATGATCCTTCTCAGAAACTATGTTCCTGGTTTGATCGCTCCCACTAATAAAGTCATTTTCAAGAAACTTTGCATTTCTTGACTCCACAATCCTAGTGTTGTTAGATAGATAATAAAATATGTAACCTTTAGACCTTTCAGCATATCCAAAGAAATACCCACTAATGGTCCTTGGGTCCAGCTTCTTCTCTTGTGGATTATATATTCTCACATCAGACGAGCATCCCCAAACGCGCATATGTCGCAAAATCGGTTTCCAACCTTTCCATAATTCAAATGGCGTTTTAGGAACAACCTTGGTTGGAACTCGGTTTAATATATACACTGTCGTCTTAAGTGCTTCATTCCACAAGAATTTAGGAAGATTGGAGCTGCTAAGCATACTCCGCACCATGTCCAATAATGTTCGGTTTCTTCTTTCTGTACACCATTCTGGTTGGGTGAACCAGGCATGGTGTATTGGGCAACAATCCCATGCTCTTGAAGAAATTTTGCGAATGGCCCAGGTGCTTGTCCATCTTCTGTGCATCTACCATAATATTCTCCACCTCTATATGATCTCACGATCTTAATTTGCTTGCCGCATTGATTCTCTACTTCAGCCTTAAAGATCTTAAAGGCATCTAATGCTTCACTCTTTTTATGAAGCATGTAGAGATATATATATCGTGAGTAATCATCTATAAAGGAGATGAAGTATCTCTGACTATGTGAGTCCATGTCTGAACTACATATATCAGTATGTATGATCTCTAATATGTCCGAACTCTTATTGGCACCTTTCTTTGACTTGTTGGTCTGCTTTCCCTTTATGCAGTCCACACAAGTCTCGAAATCAATAAAATCTAGAGTATTAAGTACCCCTTCATTTACCAATATTTTAATTCTTTCTATGGAGATATGACCTAGTCTCCGGTGCCATAATTTAGAGGAATTTTCATCAATAACACATCTTTTAATACCAGTGTGAACATGCATTGAATCATAAGTGACATTGTTTTGTAAATTATTGCAGTAAAGACCATTAGACAAAATACCATTCCCAACATAATCAGATTTATAAAATAAAATGAAGGATGTTTCTGAAAAATTAAAGGAATATCCAAAAGGTACAAGCCTTGAAACTAAAATCAAGTTTCTAGAAAAAAATTGGTACATAAAAGGTCTTTTCTAATTCTAAAACAAAGCCACTAATTAAAGTTAAATAGCATGTTCCTATAGCTTCCACATGCGAGCCCATCTTGTTTCCTGATAAGATGCTTTACTCACTTCCCACTGGCTTCCTTAGGTTTTGCAAACCCTGCAAGGAATTCGAAATGTGAATTGTTGATCCAGAATCAATCCACCAAGTGTTAATATTAACATTAACCATATTAGATTCATAACAAACAAATGAGATTGGATTACCTTTGTCTGCAAGCCATTTCTGAAATTTGGCGCATTCCTTCTTCATCTGTCCCTTCTTTTTACAGAAGAAACACTTGGAATCCTTCTTGATATCGGCTTGGGGAGGTATTTTACCTTTCCCTTTCCGATTGGCTTGAGATTTGCCCTTTCCATCATTGCACTTTCTCCCATTTCCATTACCAGTCTCTCTTCCTCCTGAACACACATGGTCATAAGTTCATTAATTGACCATTTATCCTTATGTGTGTTGATATTTTGAAAGGTATGTATTGGTGTGGAAGGGTGTTCAGGATGTAGTGCACCAGGAAAGATTCTGATATTTCAACCTCGAGTTTCTTCAATTGAGACGCTGTGTCCCTCATTTGCATGATGTGCTCGCGCACACCTTTTACATAGGTGAGCCTTAGGGATGAGAACTTCATAATTAGGGTGCTTGCTAGTGCCTTGTCTGAAGTGACGAATTGATCATCAATGGCTTTCAACAAGGCTTGGGCCTTTTTATGCTGTTCAATGGAACCATGAATACCAGCTGAAATTTTAGTCTTAATGAACATCACGCTTAGACGATTAGATCGTTCCCATCGTTCATAAAGCGTGATGTCTGCTGCAGTGCTGGTATTATTGAGTGTCGGTGGTTCATCTTTCCTAATAGCATAGTCTATGTCCATCCACCCCAAATGAAGGAGAACTCTCTCCTTCTAGACCTTATAGTTATCTCCCTTAAGTTCAGGAATATCAGTAAGAATTTCAGAGAAATTTGCAGGTTGTACAACTGCATAAAATTAAAAATCACACGCTTATGTTAAAATTGAGGCATAAATAAAATTTCATGCTTTACCAATGTAAATCATGCTTTTAAAAATTGAATCTAATGACATAAAAATTGTGTGTGGACTAAATTTTTAATTCAAGCAGATTCAATTAATCTTTTGGACTTTATGATAAAAATGTTAATTCATAACACCTCTGTGTAAGCTATGAATATTTTATCCTAATTAATTACTTAAATATAATAAAAATTCCTGTGGGATAAAATTTATTATATTTAATATAATTAATTACAATTAATGTCTAAATATTCTTTATGTGATCCTAATCAATCATAATATATAATTTTATTTAATTAGAGATGTTGTGGCTATTCTCTAATTAATTAAAATTATATGGATCACTAGACATTATTTTCATAAAATCAACTGATAATTTGCATGAATAAAACTACAATATTCATGCATAACATTTAACCATAGGTCTCGTATACTCATTCATAATAACATGTTTTAATTAAAACTTAAATAATTAAATCAAGCAAACTAAATACAAGCATATTTTCCAAATTGCATATAATTAAACTAAATAAATATTATATGCATAAATTTTCTAAATTGCAATATAAATAAATAAAAAATTGAGACAGACATATTTCCAAATAAATGTTTTAATTCGGAAATTTTTTAAAAAATAAAACATTTAGCCAAACTATGTCTATAATTACCAAGGCAGAGATAAACTTGCTCTGATACCAAATGTAAGCAACTTTATCGATTCTAAAATGTGGAATATAAAACTTTAATAGAATCGAAAAGTAAAAGCTTTAAAAATGCCCAGTAAAAACATACCTCCAACCATTGATAGTAAATCTGCAAGAAGCAAAAAAAATATCCCTCCACACGACCAAAGAAAAACCAGTTTGGCGAATCGAATTTATGGTTGAAAAATATGGAATTTATGGTAACTGTAGGTTACCTGCAGCATTCAAAATTCTCACTATATGTGGCTGGATTCGAGCCCAAGTTTTCACGGCCACAACGTGGAAGTCTTACCACTGTAAATCTAAATTGAAAGTTGTGAGGATTTTATAAATCCCACGTATAAACCAAAAGCCAAATCATGTATTTTCTAAACACTAACATTCACGTGTTAGATATATGTACAAACCTATATGTGCAAAGGTTTGTGGATATAAATTATGCCAAAATTTTCATGTGGAAACATACACCATAGTCCGCGGAAATAATTACATAGTCCATTATAATATATATATCATATATAAATGCCTTCAATCCAATACCAAAAACTCCAACTAGCTTCTGTTCATGCCACTGACTATGCTATAGAAAACACTCGTGAAAATAATCTAGCACAGCAGGTAAGAAAAATGAAACAGAAAATCTGAAGGCACTTCCAAGCTTTGCTCACTCATAGCTTGATGGTGTGAAAACTGAAGGGGTTTGAGTTAGTGAGCTTGGGGACCAAACAAAAGAGTTTATAGCCAAGCTTCAATCAAGCTTCTGTTTGCTATATGTCAAATGTTCCATTGATCATGGTAGAGAACTGCAGTGGGAGCAATGGACCACTTCAGAAGCTCCCAACAAGAAATTAATTTACTACAGTTAATTTCCGTAATTTCAAGAAATAACTGCAGTTGGTTTCCATAGTCTAAGGAAATGACTGTAGTAGTTCCAGAAATGAAGGGAGTAGTTCCTGAAATCGAGTAGTGGGAGAGGGAGCGTAACATTATATTCAAGCTATTGCACATACTAATGCCTAATTATTTTAAATATATGTCTCCCATGCACAAAGAAAGCTTTCTCTTATATACAAAAAGGTTTTATCTCAGTTCTCCAACACTAGATGCATCTATCGACATAAAATCTCTACTGCGAGAATTCTTTATCACAGACAAATCTGATATTCCTTTTTACAAAAATTGACTTTAGCAATCTTCCTACAACACCATATGCACTCCTTTATGAACACATTTAATGATTACAAATCTGATATTCCTTTTTACAAAAATTGACTTTAGCAATCTTCCTACAACACCATATGCACTCCTTTATGAACACATTTAATGATTGCTAATTAATGTAAATACTTTTGGCAATCCATAAATATGTGCATTGGGAAATTTGAGTTCTTATATCTCTATCCTTAAAAATCAATTTCTAAAGAATTTCACTTTACTAGACAATCAACTATACCATGTAATGAATTTTCACAGTACGGAGTGACATATATTTCTGAGTTACAGTGGCATATATTTCATTAGGCAGAGAAACTCTTTTAGCATCTATTGTCTATAGAAGTATTATACTAATGTTGTCAAACACATAGAAAGCAAACATTCCAAATCCAAGAGTCAATTCCACAAGACCAAGAGAGATTGCTAATGTTTGTTTTGTTAAAACTAAGCTATTTTCCACCCAACCTTAACAAAATTAGATCATTAATGTTGTTAAACACTTGGCAAACATGTCGTGGCAACACCTAATATATGCAATAAGATCATTCAAACCTCTACGAATCCGTGACAGCAAAACATTGTTGTCAATATTGAGCTAAGAAAATTTCTTGTGATATATAACAAAAATAGGAGTTGACTTAAATTTTCAAATGGGCCAATAACCTTATCAGTTGAGTCTTGCAACAGTAAACAAATCTTATATCTGGAATGCTTGGAAATTGATCAAAGTTCTGGTCATTATGTACATGTGGGTAGCGATCTTTGACAGAGTTTCTTCCGCTCTAGACAAGGAGTCACAAACAGAGGATGGATTGTTCCAGGCAAATTTGAAAATGAATTAGCTGGCTGGGATAGGCAACTTAATTAATGCATGCATGCAGCAGCCAGCTAGATAGACGAGGTAATGGAGACGGGGAGCTCGAGGAGTAACTGGACGTCGCACTGACCAAACGGCGCAGGGGCCCACATATTTCAGATAATGGAATAATGTGCTTTTTTGGGTGATCGGAATCTCTGAAAAGTTTTATTATAGCCTATTCCATATTCATTTCTATAATACATACTACAATTTATTATAATCAGCTATTCTAGTTTATAGTTCATGATAATTTTGGTAGTGGTAGTGTAAAAAGGCAATTGAATAGCCAATCCTATAATAAATATTAAAATTTATTATAATCAGCTATATTTTAGTTTATAGTTCATGACAATTTTGGTCGCTGTAGTCTAAAAAGACAATAGAATAGCTATTTCGACAAAGATTTTGAAAAAATTTGGCAAAGATTTATCAGAATCTTGTTTACAGATGTTAAACTTCAGTATTTTGGGTGCCCTAAGAGTTTTTGATGGCACTAAATCCATTTCCACTATCAAAAATGCAATTCAAACACTCCAACTACTTGATTTTTTGAATTTTTTTTACTAGCGAAAAATTACCGTCCAAGCTATTCCATATGCTAGATAAACAACTTCATTTTGATAGATGAATAATCAGCTATTCTAGTTTATTTGTACTTATAAGTTTCTTCTATTATGCGGTCAGATAGCAGCAGGGGAAACCTTTGTTGGGATGCGATCATTTTTTAGTATCTGCATGCAGTATTTGTATGGGTATGTTTTTGGTTAAGTTAGATGATACTAGGGACTACATGGACATCATAAGAAACCTTCAATGTGATGAGATGCAAGTATTTTTGAGAATATACATATGATAATCTTTGTTTCTACTGTTGACATGTTTTTTTTGTTGGTTTGTAATTGCAACAACTATTTTTGTTTTTTATTGTTGAATTTAAATGTTTCGTTATGGAATCTATCAAAAATACAATAACATGCATGATATCAAACAGAAACCTTGTTCTTATTTGCAACTAACTTCAATGATCGGATCAAAATCCATTTTCATAAACATTTATAATCATCTATAATCATTTGGATGGAGTGTCTACCAAAACTCTTGGACAAGAAAGAAATCTTCCATACAATTTTATTCAAAAAAAAATTCTTATTTTATAGAAATTAAATTCTTACTATACACTAATAATCTAAAATAAACATACTTATATATAACTATAAAACTAATAAATAATAAATAAGTAAACAAATAAACTCATTTTTAAATCAAGATTTTTTCACAATTTCAATTGACAATCTATAAAAATTATAAGACTAAGAACTTAAATTATATTTAAGAGTTTTGCCTCATTTTAAAATTATTTAAATCTTTTGAAAAAAAAAAAAACTAATCAAAATGCAACTTAAATAATAAACTAATAAAAATTCAACTTCACCTTAACCAGGAAAGAAAAAACATGAGTTAAAAAAAGTGAAATTGTTCACTTAACCAGGAAAGAAAAAACATGAGTTAAAAAAGTGAAATTGTTCACTTTAAATTGATTGGATGTAAAATATTATCACCTTTGTTATTCATTTTTCTTAACCAGAATTGATGATAGGTTAGTGGTATTTATTTTTATAATAATAAAAAAAAATGGTTGATAAATTAGTGGTATTTATCTATCCTAACAAGAATATTAAAAAATAATAAAAATTCAATTTCAGAAAAAGTGAATTAAAAAATTTGAAATTGTTCGCTTTGAATTCACTTATGTAAAATATTGTCATTTTTGTTATTCATTTCCCTTAACCGGAATTGGTGATAGGTTAGTGGTATTCATTTATATAACAAAAATGGTTGATAGATTAGTGGTATTTATTTATCCTAACAAAAATTGGTTGATAGATTAGTGGTATTTTAACTTATATAAATAATATTGGTTTTGGAAATGTTTGTACATTTATATAATTTTTTAAAATTTATGAAATGAATTTTTTAAGTTAAATTTGTTGAGTATGATTAATTTATATTTAATATTTATATTTATATGAAATAATTTTTGGAAAACTTGTGTGGAAAACTGCAAATGTTTCAGATGAACATTTCAGATGGGTGAAGCATTCACCAAAAACATTGGACATTGCAGTTTCTCCACACATTTTTTCCAGAAATTGTCTCCAACATGAAATCCAACTCTGAAAATCTATATTCTAAGATAAATAATATTATCATGCCAAGAAGCAAGCTGCAACTCAATAAGGAGATATTGTAGTGATGTATTAGATTTAAAATAATAACAATAATAATAATAACTCCATTCATATCACATGGCATTATAAGAGAAATGTGAAATGTTGTAGTGAAGCATGTTGTAATAATAAAACATAACATTTGCTCAATTAAAAAATAATAAAATAGTAATTAAAAAATAATAATAACTCTATTTCATTCAATTAACTATTTTGTTCTTATTAATAATATTATAACCATAATATGTATTATAAATTAAAAGAAATTTAAATAATGATGATTCATATATGTAACCATGATATTTTGAAAATCTAGATTTATTAAGTATTAAGAGAAATTAAAATACCAAAGTATAAATCTTTTTTATAATGTAAAAATTTTACACTTTAAAAAAACTTAATCAGTTTTAACACTTAATAAAATTTAAGTTAAAATAAATCTGAGAAAAAAACAAATTGGTACCCACTATAATTATTATATATATTTAAGTTTAAAATGTTAATCATATTATTTTCATTTATTAAAATATGATATTACTTTTTCTTTCTCCACATAAAAATTTAACTTTTTAAAATTTATAAAAAGTTACATAAATATATATTTATATACGTGTAAAGCATTCATCCATTAATCCAACATATAACATGAGAAAACAAAAGCTGAGTTTTTTAACAACATTCAGCCCTACAGGTCAAAAAAAGACTATCCCGTAATCAAAAATATGATAAAAACAATATCTATATATGAGAGTAAAGACTGCTACTCTAAATATCATATGACAAAAAATAAGAAGAGTTCATCGTCCCAAAAAAATTCAAAAACCAGGAAAAGAAAAGATTAAAACACATTGTGCTGGCAGTTATATATCAAAGAAAGGCTAGCAAGTGTGCTTTCCCCTTTCTAAAATTTCAACTTATTATATTATTATAATATTACAAAATTATTATCATAAAAATAAAATTAATAAGTTAAAAATTTTATAATTATATCTATCACATCTATTTCTATTTTTAAAAACATCGTTAATTTAACTTAACATTTCACAATATATACAAACATGTTTAACTATTACTTAATTTTATATAAACAAGTATATTGATTTAGAAAGGTAACGTATTACTTAAATTTATACAAACAAGTTTATTGATATAGAAAGGTAATGAATTACTTAAATTTGATAGTAAAGCTTTTTGTTTTTTCAAGTTTTTTTTTTAATCTTTTAAAATGAGAATTATATGGAAAATTTGAGGATGCTAGGCCAATATTTTACTAAGGAGACCAGGCCATAGCTAAAAGTGTGCTATGGGTTGAGAGGTTAATGATATCATGCAATTAAAAAAAAGTAGAGAATGCATATACAAACTGGCTAAATTGGCATAAAGATAGAACTATAACAAATCTATAAGTCAAAATTTGTAGCAACCACCTAAATTGGTTCCTCCGGGATGTGAGGGGTGTTTTCAACTAGTGGAGGGATGCCTAGATGGTGCTCAATGTGGATCATATGTTGATCACAAGTCCCTATGGAGGTGCTCCAAAGAGTGTAAAATCGAAACCTTGTGCTCAGTGCAATCCATCAATATTCTTCTAAGGAGGAATTTCAGATGCCAATACAAATCAATGGTTTGTATATATAGGTTGAATTTTTCGTGGGTGTGCCCCACATCAGGAATCCAATTAACCAAGTTGGACATTAATACTTTAGTGTCTCGAAGTTTATGTTGTTGGGAGGTCCCTTCCCTTTACAAGAATGCTAGTTACTCCTAGATTGGTCCTAGGGTGAGGTCTTGAAACCGGTTAAAAGACTCTTGTAGCATGTGATCCACATAATATGTCCCCAGGAGGCATGTTCCTGGTAGTAGATGTCACCTCGAGGGGCACACACACATTAATGAGGCATGACACCAAACTAATCACTGAAACATAGAGAGACAGAGGACAATGCAGACAGATCGCCGTAGACAACAAAAGAGGGACCCATAGAAAGAAGGGGGAAGACACATAAAAAAAATAAAAATCACAAAAGCAGGGGGAGAAAAATAAAGTCGCTAGCCATACCTAGGGGAGCAGGAAGATAATGAAGAAGGAAGAGAGTAGATAACATGTTGGTGAGGGAGGGAGGTGGCAAAGGTTAAGTCGTTGCAGGATGAGGGGTAGAGAGTTGAAGTAGAAAGCCCGGGGATGCGAGAGAGAAAATACAAATGCAGGGGAAAGGAAGGACTAAAGGGTGAGGAATAGATAATAGAATTGAGCCTAAGGACGAAAAATGAGAGAGAGTTTATGTGAAAACCTAAGAATGATAGGCCAAGGGGTTGCTACCAATAATCGAATCTTGCAAGGAGAGGAGAAGTCCTTGCTCCTAGCTGCTTCCTTCTTTTAGCTTGATGTTATAGTTTGTATGCTAATGGGATGAATTTAGGAATAAAAATAGCAATTTTGAGCTTACTAGCTGTAGGGACAAATGGAAAGTAGCCAAGTAGTGTCGAAACCACCAGATATTGCTCTTAAATGTTTAGTTACTTGAGGCGGGTCTTGACTGAGCTTGATGGAAGAAAGTTGGCTAGAGTCCTCCATGGAAAAGGCACAACACAAATGGAAGTGAGATATACCACAAGGCAAGGTAGCAAGTAGAGGCGAGAAAATGAGCTTGTGCCAAAAGGGGGGTCATGTTTATAAGCTGGCAAGTTTAATCTGATTCTTGCATGGGGATGATATTATTTTGGTAAAAAAATTGTGTCATAAGGAATTTGTGATGCATAGTCTTGGGATTGAGGTTGAGGCATATTGCTTGTCATAGGTGAAATGTTAATATTGGAGCTGATTATTAATTCCCTCAAGGGGGGTGTGCTTCCATGTCCCCCAACCACTAGGACAAGCGGGGTAGTAGCGACCTGTCCCTCCTCCCTTTGTCGAAAAAACACCCCATTTGGGATATCAATATCTTTTCTTCTCAACCGCTTTCAATCTTATTTGAGAGAGATTTTTGGTAGGATTCCAAGGAGTGGAGAGTGTCTAGGGAGTCCATGCATCCATTATTTTCGAATAGATATGCCACGTTTTTGCCTTTGTGTTGGACATGGGATGGGATGTAGACCGAGATGAGGCCCATGAGGAATTTCCTCCATCTTAAAGTGATAAGTTGATAGGCTCATTCTACAACCCAGTGTGATGGCAATGTGTAATTATGTCTGTGCTCAAGGTGGAGTTGACACGTGTCCCTCTTAAAATAAAACAAAATATTCTCTAAATGGAAATAAAAAAATTTAATATCCTATGCATGTTTAGTTAGTTTTCCATATGACCTAATATATTTTAATGTAAAGTAATAACAAGTAAAAAAAATGTATGAGAAACATATTTAAACCTTATACTTTTCAAAAATATTTCAATGCAGGATTTAAATAAACTATTTGAATATCTATGTTAACTAATTTATGTCGGTATCAACCTCAGGGGAAAAAATCAACTTCATATACATATATATATAGAAAAAATGTGAAAAGAAAATATTTTAATGTTGTATATAATAAAATTTTCAATGTGGGTTATCAATAAAATAATTTTAATTCGTATTTGTATTAATGTATACTTAAAAATATATCAATAAAAAAAATCCATTTTAATGTGTCTTGATAGAATGTCTAGATGCACATGTTATTTAAAATATTTTAATGTCAACTATGTACATATTATATATTGTTTTAGAAATTTTATTAGTTTTCTATTGCTTATTTTTTAGAATTATTTTATTCACATTTGATATGTCAACTTCACAATTGTTTGACTCTGTGTTCTTTAAAATCCAAGGGATTCATAAAAAGGCATGTTTTTTGGCCCAAAAGTATTCTTGTTAACCTTGCATTTAAAGAAAAAAAATGTGTTGCAACAATCTAGACAAACTCTATTTTTCTATGGCTATATTTAGAAAACCAACAGATGAAAATCATAATTACTAGAATTTTTTGAATTGAACCAATATGAAAAAACTGTAGATTTTGAAAATTTTTAACATAACACCATGTTTCTACTCATATTAGTTAAAAAATAAATATATAAAAACTAAAGGACAAACCAACTTAGTGCACCATAAATTTTCTATATTTTTTCACAGCGTATTTTGAAAGATACATAATTTTGATTTCATTGATTCATAATGATCTTCAGAAAATTTATGCACACATTTTACTAGAAAAATAGTTAAAATTAGCAAATATCTATGAAATTTCATAAAATTTCATAAAATTTATATCTACTGGAACTATATTGGTTTCGAAAGTAAATTCACTCTATTTAATGTAATTTAACCATTGCGAAATTGGAGAAATATTAACATCGCTGAGTTGTTGCGGAGTTTCTGGTTTTCAGTCGAAGAAAAAAATGTTTTAGACCGAATTTCTTTTCCAAAAACGAACATTAGATTTAATAGAATAAATATTTTCGACAAAAAATCTAAAATTTTTGGCCAAAAAAACTATCCATATTTCTTGACGGTCGTGAAATTGAAATGATGTGATTCTTCAATGTAACCATTTCAGTCGAAAGTTATAAATAAACTCGGCCTAAAAGTCGTTTTCGCACTCACATTCCTCATGTGAAATTTTTGAATACAAAAGAAGACTTATTGAAGCAGTTACAAACAAATTGTTCTTGATATCAACCGTTTCAGGGCACATCAATGTATCATTCAACATAGTATTTACACTATTATTTATGACTATCAAGGGTAGTTTTTAGGGATAGAGATATTACATATTTTAGGTAGGAAGATGGAATTATTTTGGAGTAATTTTTTGAGGTATATTGACTATTTAAGGAAGAGGAGGAAGCATTGAAGCGAATGGTTGACTCATTTTGGGCCTCTACCGTTGTGGAGTATTATTACTGTGAGGTTTTCCATTATGAAATTGTTGGTAAGGAGGAATAATAGACTCACTTGGATACTACCATTGGATACTAATAGTCCAAGAAGGTGGACTAGGTTGATACAAAGCTTAAAATGAATTTTTTTCATTATAACTAGTAAAATAATACAGACATATTTGGTCCATGTCTTTTTGCAATGGCCTTTGTGCTATTTGTATCATTTGATTGATGAACCATATTGATGACACACTTCCTTTTTCTCCTTATACATATCATTTAAGCCTAGGAATGAAGGAAATTTGTTATTTCAACATGGTTCTTCACAAAAATAGTATACCTATTAAATATTCAGTGAGCATTCATTTTGAGAATTCCTTTTATTTCACTTTAGATAAAATATAACTAGCTCCCTATTTTTCCTCTTCATATTTCTTCTTGATCTATAATGTATCCATTTGCATGGCTAGTGAGTTCAAAATCACTGCTTTCATTTCTTTTATAAGTCATTGTATTTCATTCCTTGTAAGTGTAGAAGAATAAGAAAAATAACTTATTATACTCTTACCATCCCTACCATTTTCCATATTTGATCAAGAGTGATTTTTTAACGTTTTGTTGATGTCCCTCTAATCTAACCTTATATATCTCCATTGGACAAGAGATTTAATGTTTCCAATAATTCTTACCTTACTCCCCTCAAAAAATTATGTTTGAGTGAGTCTTCATCAAGATTGAAATTTTGTGCCCTCTTGTAGCTAAGCTGAAATCTTTCTTCAAATATTCTAGAGACTCAATCTCCTTGGGTCATTTTCAATATTTCATTTCTAGTATATTTAGCTCTACAATAGTCCTTGTACTTATTATTAAGGGCTTGATTCATTTGATCCTAACTAGTGATACTATTCCCTTCTAGACTTATAAACCATATTAAGATTCTATCCTTCAATGGGGAATAATTTTGAATTTGTATTCATTAGTGTGTACTCATAAGTTCTATATGCTACAACAAACTCAAAGAAGTAGGTGTCAAGATCCATTATGATTTTCCCATAGAAATGAGGGAGTATAGATGGATTAATATTATTTATATTTACCTCCTTATTGGTTTTGCAAATTATGAATTAAAATACCTTTGCTTGGTGTTGATCATCATAATGAGATGGAGAACCTTCCTCATTTTGGAAGGTTTTCAAAATCTCTTGCTTGTCTGTCCAAAATTCCTTGAAAATTTCTTCTTTCTTTAGAGAGGACCTCACAATAAATTGGTTATTATTGATTTCTCATTCTTGGTTAAAAAATGGGGGATTTAGGTAAAACATTATGTAACAATGTCTCTGTAGAGGCATGCATGTTGTCCAAGAAAATGAGAAATTAAGTTATCCATTTTTTTCTCTTTTTCAATGCATATGAAACAATAAATGCAAGTAAAATTATATTCCCTTTTTCCCAAGGAACAAATAAGTGAAAAAACTTAGCACCTTTTAGACATTACTTCCAAAAAGCGATGGGTTTCAAAAATGTAGCAAGAGTGCTACCTCTCTTTAGCTCTCTACTTCATGTTTCAAACTAGGTTCGTGCAAACTTCGAAATGATATGCACTATATGTGTAAGACACACCCTTATTTCTTCCCTTATGCAATTATCTTTGCCTAGGATTCTATTTGGCTGTGGTTTGATTCGCACCCTTGGTCTTACTTTACATGCTCAAGGAGAGAAAAATATTCAATGAAAACAATTTTTGAATGATAAAAAATGAAATTGATTAATGTATTGATTGTAGGAAATCAAAATAATTCTCGAAAATTAAATCACAATATCATTATTACTTATCAAATTACTTGAAAAAAACAAACCATTTCAAGAAAGGAAATGAAAACCAATATTATTTAACTTGCTTTAAAGAAACCATGATAATAAGCTAAGTTGTAGCAATTAGGAAATGAAGGCTTGAAGCAAATCAAAACCCTAACTACTTTTGAATCCCCTTAAGGGAATAATTTGTTAATTTGGTAGCTCAAGGACAAATTCCCTCCTTTGGATAGTTTTTCTCATCAAGAAATACCCCTACTAGCCCTTGGAACAATTCAACCTTGTTAAGGAAAATCTAATTTTAATTTGGAAACCCACATGTGCACATGAAAAGGATAGGTCAGCCCAAAAGAAGAATTTGGACACTCTTGAAATCCTATAAATACAAGTCAAGCGACCCTCATTTAGATATCATCATTAAGTATGCTCTTCTTCTCTCTTATTTGATTTGGCTCATAGAGTCATACATGTCCAAAATTGTAGGGTCCAAAGCTCACATGTGTGATTTAGGGTTTTGATTTGCAACCGCAGGGTTTCCATAGGCTATTTTCAGTTGCAACCACAAGAATGCAAGCTTATGCATGTGGTTGGAACATTTCAGTCATACACACATCTCTCTCTCTCTCTCTCTCTCTCTGGTTGGAACCTAGGCTTTGATTTTGACAGTTGACTGCAGTGGACCACAAATTTAGACATTTGGTGATAGTTGACCACAATCTGTTGAATAATTATTTTGATTAATATTTTTGTTGGGTCTATGAGATATTGTTTGGTTCATTTTGTCGAATATTATTGTGGATAAAGAATTGGAACATTGTACTCTCTCTTTGCTGAAACATTCAATGAAAATATAATAATAAGAATAATTTGGATCACTTTTCCCCTTTGTGTGGTTTTTCCCTAGTCTTGGACCAATCCTGATGTATCTATGTGTGAATGATTTTCTTCTATTGTTCCTTTATGTTCCCTGCATTTTTTATAATATTTTTCTTTCTATATAGTTGCATATGTTATTGAATAATGTTAAGATGTTGTGGGGTGAATTTAATATGTAAATAATGAAATAAAATTATCTAAAGAAAAGAAAAATATAGCCCTAAGAAAAATTAACTTGGTGTCAAAGCTGGGTTGAAAAAATGTCATTGAGATGACCCCTATGGAGACACCACTAATGGAAGCAAGAGAAGATGGAGTAGGCCTAAAATAATACTAGGGTTTGAAGGAAATATTAGGCAATTTGGTTATTAGGGTTTGATGGATATCATGAGGTTAGTGTTTGGAAGAAACCTTGGGACAAGATAAAGGCTTGAGTTTTGCAGTTTTGAAAACCTAGCATGATCGATGAGAAGTTGTTCTAGCACTTATGACAGATTTAAACATAACCATATAGGGGATAACTTCAATTAGGTATGGTTTTTGATGAATTTTATGGAAAAAATGAAGAAAACATTATGGATAATGGATAATAATGACTCTGAAAGGCAAGCTCAAGAGATATTTGATCACCTCTCTTTAAATATAAGTATCTTTTAGATTTATGTTATTTATTTATGATACTAGACTCATTGTTTTCTTTTATTTCTTATACTTCCTACATGCCTATTTGATTATATGTGAATAATTCTAACCTCTAGATGATATGTTATAAGCATATCCTTCTAGAGGATCATCTAACTTGGAGGAAAAGAGAGCTAGTGTAGGAAGTGAAGAGATAGTGCTGGAGAAGGAAAATTTTTGAAAGTTTTCAAAGTAGCATCCAAAAATTACAATATGCAAGTACTATAGTTGCCAATGATAAATAAGTGTTACAAGTTGCAAAGGTATATGAATACTACAAGGTATGTGTAGTATATTGTTTTTAGTTGCAAGATTGGATGGCAAGTTAACCCCTAAGCCTATGTCGAGAATGCCACCTTCTAATTCATGCATGCATACGAAAGCAAGTCTAATCTCTAGTACATGTGATATATTGGTGCATTCTAGACATGAATAATCTCCTGGATGTATTTATTTTGATATATTGTGGCTTGATACTACTTTTAATTCTTGTTATAAGCATGGTAACAAGATTGATACTAAGGATCTTCTTATTAATCTAAGATAGGTTTTGGTCAACTTAGTAATTTTGACTATGTGACAAAATTAGCTACCCTGACTTGATGATTGAGTAATGTGATAAAGGAGTGATGTTGTGATTATGAATGTTGAAATATGTAGATACACTTTTCAACTGCCCAATATATGAAACTAACCTTTGATGAATGTTTGATGCCATGTTCATATGTGAAAATGAAGCAGTTGATGATGAGTTATGACCATGATGAATATATGTTTTAGAACCTGATATAGTTTGAATCCATGATATAATAATGTTACTAATGCATAACAGTATTATGATAAACAGGTTGATGTTTTGAATGGCTTCCCATTCACAAGGAGAAACTCTTCATGATATTTTAAAACCTATTATTATTTGAAAAGAAGACACTTGACTATTGGGGGAAGCTTTTTGGTCATGAATAAACATTTGATATTGTGGAAAATGTTTTTGCGAAGGTATCTCCTATTCCAAGTCCCAACTATTGGTAGAAAGGGTTAAGGGTGCAGTTGTAGGCCTCCCAACTACACAAAACAAGTCTTATGCGTGCAAATGAGCATGTAGGATAAAAAAACCAAAACCTTATGCATCAAAACCAGGAGCACACCTAGAGTATGAGAGACCTACAAACATGGATCAGATGATAGAGAGCTTTATGAGCAGGGAAGTTTGAGGGACAATGAGATATACATAATATTTTACCTATTATAGAGAATTTCTTGACTAAACTTGTGTTTGTGAGGGACTCAAATATGTATATCAATATGTTATTTGTCTTGATTTGATCATTGGAGCTAGTATATGAAAATAATTGATAACAATTTCAAGGGTTTGACAAGATTTAGTTTAGTGGCTTGACCTAATATAGATGATAAGTATTGAATTTGACATGATGCTTAACAATTCATAGATATGTTTTGGCTTATGGATTGGTTGAAATCATTGTGATAACAAGGTAGTGTTTTGATCAGATATTGTACTTGATAATGGTGATTTGTCTTTATGTGGAATGACAATGCTATCTAGACATAATTGATTCTATATTCCAATCACTGGAATTTGAAACATTGATTGAAGCGTAAACAATTCTGATTCAATATGCAGTGATTTTTATTGCATAAGTCTCATAATGAATGGATGGAACTTATATGACTTATCCTTGATGTACATAATTCATATCATGATTATGTTGATGGCCTGATTAATTTAGATATTTCTTGATAAAATTATCTAACATAACAAATAGATAAGGTTGTAGCATGGTATTTGGGTGTGAGCTCTTCCTGGAACCTAGTCTGAAGAGTTTGTTAGTGATATTGGCATAAAAATTTATGGATTTGGCGTTATTTTGACTTGGCATCTAAGGCTTGAGAAGAAAACTTGGTTTATTTGATTACACAATATTAATTTTTTTGAGGATGAGCATATGGTTTGGTCAGTATTATGTTTGAGGAAAGCATCGTATGGTTTGAAGAAATATTCCCGAGTCTAGCATGACCACATTGACAATTACTTGGTGAAGCTTGCAAGATGTGTTGATTTGAACCTCTACTTCAAAAGTGGTAGAAGGTACGCCTTTTATTTTTGTTTTATATCTGGAAATCTATTATTGATAGGTAATGAGCCTCTAATGATAAAAGTAAGAGGCATTTGGCCTCTGAAGTTCGAGATGAAGAATCTTGGCATGATGAATTACCTTTTGAAGTTTGGAAAAGAAAAATATATCATGAAGCTATTGGAGAGATTTTGGAAAGTGGAAATGAAAATCCTTGGACACCTCGAGGGAATTGAATTTCAAGAAGTTATGCAAAGATATTGTTGAACCTGACTTCACAACTGAAAATTGATTGAAACATTGTTTTTCCTTATAACACTCATCTAGGCATATGTTTTACAGAGAACAACATGAGTCAATTCATGGCTAAGTCGCTTCATACACATTAGGTTGTTGTCAAGAAAATTTTAAAATATTTTCATGGGATGATCAATATTGATCTGAGATATAATTATGCATAGATACCATAATTTTCACTGGACTGAAAATCATTATTGATATAAAGAACACATTTGGGTGTTCCTTTAGCTTAGGATATGCAATGACATTTTGATGAGAAGGAAATAGAAGTTTGTACCTTTAAGCATGACAAAAATTGAGTACATTGTTGCTAGCATGGATAGTTGTGGGCCAATTTGGTTGGGGATGCTTATTAGAGAGACGTTTGAGTAGGTTCTAGATATGAAAGTTATACATTGCAACAATAAATAGTGGGATCCAATTGGCATAAAGTCATTTATATTACTGATTCTAAGATATCTTCATGCATTGAGACAAGCTTAAGCTTGTGGTTTCTACATCTATGAGAAGGAGAAAGGATGAATAAATTATCCTTTTATGTCATGTATTTGTTCTAACATAATATTTTATTTGATGTCCTACATGAACTAGAAAAATAAGGATTGTTCCTCTAGGTAATGTATGAGGAATTATGATTGAACTTTTTAGTAAGCAGGTATTTCATATGAGCACATTGATATGTTTCTGATCTACAAAGAGTATGGTTGATTGAGGACACTGAGTTATGTTATTCCCCCTCATTTTAGCTTCGAGGGTGAGGAATTGAGACAATGAGGGAACTCTGTACAATAGGGTGTGTGATCCCTAATCTTATATTAGGTTGGGTATCTCCCCTACATGTCACCCATAGAGTGTGTGTGATCCTTGTCCATTTCGAAAAGTCAAGAATCTCTCCCTATCTTAGTCTAGTAGAGTATACCCAAATTCACATATTTTGATAGTGTTGGACATGCCAACATTCATGGGATCTCTGCAATATGAAGTCCCAATTATACCTCACATAGGTTGGTGTAGGAGTCCCATCTAGAATACGACCTGGTTTCTGTTGAAGTGATTTTTAATGATATTCCTTTGATGTAATAATGCATAGAGTGATGTATGGTGACTTTGGTGAGAACAAGGGTGTGACCCTGCGGAAATTCAAGTGTGATGCATGAAGGTTCTAACACATGAAGGTAAAAAAAGTGAGCCCCTTATAAGCTTGTAATAGTATGCAACTTGAAAGGAACACATGATCATATAGACATTAAAAGCTAATATGCAAAATAGTTCACAAGTTAACATTTATGGAATAATACAACATAACACATTCAAAAATATTCATACAAATGCAAACGAAATAGCTCATAAGCATAAGAGTAAGTGAAATAACATACATTGCAAATACAACAACAATATTCCTACTCTATTTACAACATATTCATGAAAATGTTCTAATTCTGAGCTTTTATTAAGTGAAATTTCCAATCATGCATACACCATTGACGAACAACTAGCCCCAATAGTGGAAAGTGAAGTCAAAATCACCTGCTCCTCCAAATAAAGATACTCCCTCTACGCTACAGAGAAGCCAAGGCTCTCATAAAATTCCAAAGCTCTTGATTATAAGCCTAAGCCTATCCAAAAGCTTGGCTCCAAAATCCCTTTACATGAGTTATGAGGATGTATTTATACAAAACGGGGGTGTGACTCTTCATATTCCCCTTTGTGACACTTGGACTTCCCTTATGAGTCTTCAACTTCTTTACAAATGAATATTCAATTACATTACATCACGACTCTTCAAATTCCACAATTGACACTTGTAATTTCACTTACAAAAATACAAAAGGATATTATAATTACTCATACCCATATGAGACAAAATTAGGTAGAGACAACTAGACATCCTAATAAGACAAACCACTATCATGCTTGATTTTGGGGAAAATCTAGCTCAACAACTTCCACTTGATGTTTCTCGATAACGCAATGGTACCAAGCTCTATATTGCACAATGAGTCCCTCAAACTATGTGATGATGTCATGCTGGAAGTGGACTCTAGCCTCCATGGCATCTGGGTATACTGACTTGGAATAGGTCTGTATTTCTATCTTCAACATGAGAAAAATCGTGTTGATTTGGACAGGACCACCGATGTACTTCTGCATGTTTTGTCTGTTCACTTCAAGATCTTCCCTTGTGGTGATATGTCTGCACTGCTCCAAGTATTCATCTATCCCCTGCTTAATTTGGTTCCTGTGTTTGGTTTCGGTGAGTGATCCAACATAAGGGATCCTGTGAGACTTCACCAAGACATCCATGCTATTATACAACCATGCATATGGGGCCTAAATGCTAACAATAAACAAGGCGACTTGTATGTTATTCTGGATGAGTATTCTAATTTTTTCGTTCTCCAGCTCTTCCTCCTGAGTTTTTTCTTTCCTAGTGCACACGATGCCCCTTTGTATTGCATTGACCATTCAGCATGGAAACAATGGCTACTTGTACAGCCTTAACAGTTTTGACAAAGTCTCTACACTTTTACTGTAAGTTGTGCAAGTGGTAAATTTCCTTATGCATGGTAACAAGCTCCTCAGAGATATTTTGCATGGTCTCTCCTAGTGTTGATACTTTGTCTAGTATTTTTGCCTTAAGTTTCTCCAAATGGACTTGTGTAGAAGCTACGTTCTGAGTTGTTTCTCAGAGCTATTCTACATATTGCTTAACAACCTGCAATTTTTGTGCCAATTTTTTATTCTCGGCCATTAAATACTCAGTGTTCGACTTAGATGCACCTGCGAAGGCCAAGTTAGTTACGGCAATGGAATTGCGATTATTCCCGGTGTCTGAAAAAATCACCCTCTCTAATAAATGCAGAAGATGTGAGGTCATCCAGAAAATTCTTCCTCCGCCCTTGTACAATATTTTTCTGAACCTCATCATACGACAAATTGTACGTGTCCATAACTAGATCATCATCAAGAGGAATAACTTCCTCTTCCTTGCTTCGAGCTAACTCTCCTGCTAGAGAGGGTGGAGATTTAATGGTGACTTGTTGTGTTCTTGGCATCTGGTTGACATCTTGATTCTGCGGCTCTAGTTCCGCCTCCATATCACCAATCTCAATCAATTCTTCAATTTGTTGAGCAAGCTCCTGGTCCTCCATCTTTTCTCTCTCCTCCTCTAGTTGTTGGTTATGTTCATGCTCCTTAGCTTGTTTCTACGTTGTTTCGTCTACTATTACCCTTCACCTCTCTTCTTATTCCTGCTTCCGCTTCTCTTATTTTCCTTGCTTCTAATTTTCTCCCTCTTATCTCCTTTTCTCTTCCCTCTTCCTGTGTGTTTCTCCCTGCATCTTTTGGTTCCTCCTTACTTCTGCTACTAATGCCTCTTTTATAATAGTTGGATCCACTTTCATCCTGTGGCTTCGTTCTCCCTGTAGGCTATATGAAACCTTCCTCTTTCCCTTTTCATGTGCAGGGTTTCTCCCTTTTATTGGTACTGCTTCCGAAGTAGCTTCCTTCTATAGATTCACTTGTGAAGTTCCTGAAAATTTGAACAAATCGCTAGACGTGGAGGAATTATAACAATTCTTCCATGCATCCTCCTCTGGCCAGTGAAATTTCCCACTAAGCCACTGAAAATTAATTCTCACATAGTGGTATATACAAATTCCATGTGGATTGTATGAATTAAAGTCTTGAGTATTGAATGCAAACTTCTCTATCACCTTTCCTTCAGTATCCGAGACTTTCAAGTTCTTGATCTCGTACAACCCAATTTTCATAGGAAGAGTTGGCAAAGGTGCTTTATTCTTCATGTGGAAAGTTTCTAACAACCCTGTGGAGAGATGATATACAACTTATTGCATGGCAAGCTTATCGGTGACATACCTTGGCAAAAGATGTGGCTAATTTTTTCCGTTGAACACTCTACGGAAGGTGCCATCCGGTGAGGCAAACCAATTTTATATTGTTGATAAGTGTTCCATTGTCCCACATGATATGCAATGTGGTTCTTCCTAAAATATAAATTTATATAAAGGAATGAGGAAGTGTTCAGTAAGATTCTCCATTACTCCTCAGTGGCCGCAATCTAAGAGCAATCTATAGTGGATGTGCACGACAGGGTTTCAAGGTGTCCAATTATAGTTCATGCTATGGAATCAAATGTGTGCACACATTGCATCCAGTAAATATGTAAACATGAAAAGTCTCACTTTACATACATTGGGAGGATTCATGGCATTAGCTATATGGATACTTAACTGTCAAGCCAACAATTTTGATGAGTTGAATGACTTCCCCTCATTCACAACCTAGTTCAATAAGATTTCCCACTCTTCAGGAAAGATCTCATGCTCTACCGACCATAGATTCTTCAAGCTAGGATAATAAAGAATTGATAGGCCCTCCTGGGAGAATTTGTCTTGTAAGTGTTGGTGGGTGTTTGACGCACTAGAAAATTTGGGGCAATTTTCGATGGCCACTTCATCGCTATTATGACACATAGTCGTCACAAGAGCGACAGTTCAAGGACGCGCAAAATGTGGTTTGCCATAATGTCGCAATTCCGACGCACTGACAAAGTGTCGCACTACCGACAATTTTTCCGTCGCTTCCAAAAAAGCATCACTCTTTCGAAGTTTCCCAAACCGTCGCGCTTCTGACATTTGTAAACTGTCACAATTCCGACGAAATGTGGTCCGACGTTTTGAACGTCTCTCTTCCGACATTTGTAAACTGTTGCAATTCCAACGAAATGTGGTCTGACGTGTTGAATGTCGCTCTTCCGACGTTTTTATACTGTCGCTCTTCTGACGTGTTTAAGCTGTCACAATTCTGACGCCATACAAAAGTGTCGCAAGACTGATGCATTGCAAAAGTCTCGCAAGACCGACGTGTCCAATAGGTGTCGCAATACTGACGCATTCCAAAAGAATTGCAATACCGACCCTAGGAAGAACTGTCAAAATATCGACAGACGTCACAAGACCAACGGAAATCGTTCAAGACGTCGGAAGATCGACGCTTACAAAGCATTGGTATACTGACAGCGGGTTCAATTTAAAAAAAAAATGAAACTTTAAAACAGGACAGTAAATCTCCAATATTTGTTATGAATTGTGGGCATTCCAATGACCATGAAATATTAATATAATAAACCACCCTGCAGCGCTTCGACTATAAACAATCATATAAACATGGCTCTGTATTTCCAAAAACAGGTTTAAAATAGAAACAAGGAAACATTTTTTTTTTCCAATTGTTATGAACATAATTCTACCGTGAAATATTAATATAATAAACCACCCCGCAACGCTTCGACTATAAACAATCATTTTTTCTTTCACAAGAGAAAAAACGCTGCTTATAATATATTATATGAAGAAAAACAGTCCATGAAGTCATTACATTTTCACATTTGAAGATTGGAACCCAAATATCCATCCAGAAAAGTGGAAGTCCCACCCCAGACAATGATAGAAAAATACCCCATGTCACATACAGGGACGTGATATAAAACCCAGTAACGGTCCACATGGATATTATCGACAATCTAAGAATGCATCCAAATATGTCCGAGGCATCTATAAGAAAGTGAAATAGCAGTATGTAGAATAGTAAAGCAACAGATAGAGTACCGACGTCCATTGTTCCAAATACAAATTAAAGTACCCAAAATCCTTGAACAGAAAAAAATGCTAATCATGTGAGGAGTGTGATATGTCCAAAATATAAAAAGACCATCAGACCATATCAATAAACTAGCAACATAGACCAGCATCGCTAGTTTTGAAGGAAGAGTGATAAACATTAATCATTTTTTTTTCACAAGAGAAAAAACGTTGTTTTGAATATATTATATGAAGTAAAACAGTCCATGAAGTCATTACATTTTCACATCTGAAGATTGGAACCCAAATATCCATCTATAAAAGTGGAAGTCCCACCCCAGACAATGATAGAAAAATACCCCATGTCACATACAGGGACATGATATAAAACCCAGTAACGGTCCACATGGAGATTATCGACAATCTGTGAAAGCATCCAAATATGCCCAAGGCATCTATAAGAAAGTGAAATAGCAGTATGTAGAATAGTAAAGCAACAGATAGAGTACCGACGTCCATTGTTCCAAATACAAATTAAAGTACCCAAAATCCTTGAACAGAGAAAAACGCTAATCATGTGATGAGTGTGATATGTCCAAAATATAAAAATACCATCAGACCATATCAATAAACCAGCAACATAGACCAGCATCACTAGTTTTGAAGGCAGAGTGATAACCTATCAACACATAAATTAGTATCATAAAGCAGATACAGGAAATGTGCAGAGACATGTATTGTTGATATATGCCTCACACAAAAAGCATCCATGATAAAGAAAAAATATGTATAAACCCAGGGTCGATTGTATGTTCTGGCTCGCCTGTTCCTGGAAATAAAAACCATCTGCAGAAACCCAGGCTTGCTTGTAAGATCAGGCTCGCTTGATTCCAAAATTGGTAACCATCTGTTGCATCCGAGATGTAAGGTTCAGGCTCGCTTGTTTCCATTAGTAGCCCTGGCAAGATCCACCCGTAAAAAGGTTTCAGAGATATACGTGTAGAAAGAAAGATAATACGTAGACCATATAAACATGGCTCAGATTTCGAAACAGGTATAAAATAGAAACAGGGCAACATTTTTTTTTTCCAATTGTTATGAACATAATTCGATTTTGAAATATTAATATAATAAACCACCCTGCAGCGCTTCGACTATAAACAATCATATAAACATGGCTCTGTATTTCAAAAAACAGGTTTAAAATAGAAATAGGGCAACATTTTTTTTTTCCAATTGTTATGAACATAATTCAACCGTGAAATATTAAATATAATAAACCACCCCACAGCGCTTTGACTATAAACAATCATATAAGCATGGCTCTGTATTTCAAAAAACATGTTTAAAATAGAAACAGGGCAACATTTTTTTTTTCTAAGTAAAGTTAATCTATTAACAGTGGGAATAAAATTACAGCATGACTTTAGTCAAAAACATTTCCCAGACTTATGGCAAATTTGTCATCAAAAAATAAAAAAAGAAGACTGCCCTCATACGAGGAAAGCAGTCTTGAATGTTTACAAAATTCAAAAATATTACAGAGGTCCAGCACAATAATATAATCTAAAACATGCCCAATTAAGTGGGCCTGCGATGCAAGAAAACCAAATTAACCAAACTACTCCTCCGATGGTTCCTCAACGATTCGGCACCATCCTTCGGAAGGTCTAGGATCACCAGGTGCTATCTCCACATTTG